>VYXH01002487.1:390679-418450 GCA_013397275.1 Burhinus bistriatus | reverse complement strand
AAAAAAAAAAAAAAGAATTAATCTAGTTTATCAGATCAATAGTCCATCTAGCCTAGCAGTCTGTTTTTGGTAGTTGCAGTAGGAGACACAGTTTAGGAAAAGCATATGAAACTCATAATCTTCATTCCCCACCGGTCAATGAAACAGTCACATTAGAAAGGAAATCCCTCCCTGTCCCCTTTAATAACTGCTTATGGACCTGCTGTTCACTAATGTGTCTATTTTATTTTTAACCCTGCTGATACTGCCTGCCTCACAATCTTCTGTAGAAACAGATTCCAGAACCTCACTAAGTAATGTGTAAAAAAGGGCTACTTTGATCTGTTTTCAGCCAGTTTCACAAAGTGCCCCTTGAGTGTATGCAGTGCGGTGTGGGTGGCAATTAATGTTCCTGCACTCGTTTTACATACCATCTTCAAGATGCAAAGCTTGAACACATCTCCCTCACCTTTCTTCGTCTTAAACTGAAGAGTCCAAACCTCTTTAGTCTCTCCTCGTAGAGCCATGGTTCTGTCCCCTTTGCCATTTTAGTAGCCCGGCTCTGTACCTTCTTTAGGACATCACTCCTGCTCTGCAGAGATGAACCACGCATGGCAGACAAGTTTTTACGCAGTTGCAAATGGTACCTTCTTTTCTGTTCTCACTGCCTTTCCTGACGACGCTCAAAATGTGTTGCCTTTTTTAGCTGCTGCTTCACAGGGAGCCATGCCACTTCCAAAGCCGCTGTATTTTCCCTAGGAATACTCCTTTCACACCTTGAGCAAGGTTACGGTGGGAAAGCAGAGGTTGCCAGCTTTCACTCTTATAGCAATGAGGAGCAAAAAGAGGACTTATGAACTTGATGAAAACTCATCACATGTAATTAAGAATGAAATCTTTTCCATGTTTTATATGCTTTATTGGACAGGAAAGAAGAAAAAAATCTTTATTATAATTTTAAAGTACACCAAAAAATTGCTCCTGTTTTTCCAAGAGTTTTGATGCACTACAACTTTTTCTTCTTACAAGTTTTAAAAGACAATTTACATAACTCTTTTACCTCATAAACCTCTTTTTTTTTTTAAAAAAAGATAATTTTCTCTAGTAGCTTAGATACTCTGTAATCCGAACACACTGCTGTGCTCTCAAATTTCTTTCAACGGCTGTAACTCCCAGAACTCGCTGCCAGGGGCTAAAGCCATATATTATATAGTACTGAAGCTGATCTTTGTCTCACTGAGAAGACTTTATTTTATTTCATTTGACACAAAAATATTTATTAACTTCAAAGTTCCCCGTGGTATATATAATACTTGAAAAATTGCACCTACAGCACAGGGGAAGGGACTTTGTTTTGAAGGAGGTTGAACCAAATCCTAGCCTGATGTTCAGAAATCCACACTCTGTTCTTTGATATCTCCAGCAAAGCTGTCCGGATATCAATCAGGACACACAAGAAAAATGGGTGTTGAGTCATGCAGAGGGATAAAACAGATTGCAACAGATCCTTACAGGCTGTGTTATTGCTAGTTGCTTTACACGCACACCGGAACGGGTTTTCATATGGCTAAATGATTTAGTGATCTTCAGAAACATTTCTAGGCTTCTGAAAACAGTGTTTGCTTTAGTTACAGCCTGAATTTTAGTTCAGTTTTGAGGTCTAACAGAGGGAATGGCTCTGTGGATGTCAGTTATCAGGAAGTGGATATGGATAATCTTTTGTGGGCAGGTGCCTAACAACAGACATGGTGTAAAGGGACACCTTCCTCCTGGGCTGCTGAAGCATCAGGAAAACCCCATTGTGTTAGAAAAAACTAAACCCAAGTGGGAACTTTACTTTAGGTGGAAGTAACTAGGAAATTCCCCTAAGTAGAAGAGAAAGTGTGCTTACTCTTACTGGTCTGGGTTTTGGTGGTTTTTTTTGTTTGTTAGTTGGGTTTTTTCCCCTGTTCATTTGCTGCTCAAGAGTTCCTGCAGTAATTATTCTGGGGGTGAGTGTGCGGTGGGGGGTGTGTGTGTGTGTCATTTTGCTGTGGGTGATTACTGAATGAAAAAACTAATGATCCAGACTATTTGAAAGTCCCAAATCTGACCACCAAGTAGCAATTGGAGCATACCCTTGAAATGCCCAGGGTTATTTCTCTTGGGGTGAGAAGTGGCCAAACATCCAGGTTTCCTGTGTCCTTCTCAAGTGGTCTTTGCGACTGACCAGTTTGTAGCACCTGAATTACATGTGGTTTGTGAGAAGTCCACATGTGTCTTTATAGACAGAGGAACTGTGCTGAGAGGAAGGTGCCGGTTAGTCCAAAACTGCTGCCAAAGAATGAAACAGGCCAGCAAGGCATAAGGAGGCTGGAGCATCCAGTACATCTCGAGACCATTCTGCATACGCAGTCCAGCCCTATCCAGCAATGGAGAATTATGGCCATGTGGAGATGCTCCATTCACTACCTTGAATCACTTGCAAGGCTGCCTCCATCTTCTTACGTTTATAGTATAGGTTTTCAGGCTGATATTGAGCTCATAAGGTCAAGCATATTTGTACTAACTTAGTTTTCCAACAGTGCACCACACCACCTCTATTGCAACTGGCAACTAGCTCTGGAGGAAACCTCAAGCTGACCAAGTAAATCACGTATACTCAGAAGACACCTAACAAGGGTTTAGTTGGAGTTTTGATGCCTCCTTGCCGATTTCAAAATTGCAATGGCACTCAGGTGCCTAAATGGACTGAAGCCAACTGCATGAGGTTTAATAAGGCCAAGTGCCAGGTCCTGCACTTGGGTCACAACAACCCCAGGCAACGCTACAGGCTTGGGGAGGAGTGGCTGGAAAGCTGCCTGGCAGAAAAGGATCTGGGGGTCCTGATTGACAGCCGGCTGGACATGAGTCAGCAGTGAGCCCAGGTAGCCAAGAAGGCCAATGGCATCTTGGCTTGTCTCAAGAATAGTGTGGCCAGCAGGNCAATGGTTGGACTGGATGACCTTAAAGGTCTTTTCCAACCTAAACAATTCTATGATTCTGCCCACTTCTTCAGGTCTGGGTGCTCCTTATACCAAGGAGCTTAGGCACCTAAAGAACACTATAGCCTGAAATACAGAGAGGCAAATGATCAGTTTTAGGCTTCTCTAGAGATTAAATGATACATTGAAATAGATACATTCAAAATCACTTTCTGAAACTTAGGTCCCCAAACTGGTTAACTGATCAAGTGGTCAACTGGTGATAATCTGAATGTCATGCTTGGGTTATTAAGTGCTGAATAATATTCAGTTCTTAATAAAGAATAGGATAGGATTATTATTTATTGTGTTTATGCTATTATACTCAGAAAAACCTTATTTTTATTTTTTTTAATTTTATTTTTAAAGAGGTTATTTTCTTCATCAAGAGTTCCTAGCCATTACTTTCCTGGAATGAAGAAAATGAATGATTGAGAAACTGGGGTAACTGCTTTCAAATTTGAGGGTCCTAGATTAAATACTTTATTGGTCAGAGTCTTCCTACATGACCTTCACTTCACTGGAATTCTATCTGGATTTCTGTCTACCTATAAAATAGAGATGACTGTTTCCCCTACTTTACAGAGTTACTATAAAATATTGTGGTGAATAGGGTAAGGTAATTTAAATAAGCAGAATACAGAAAAGTTTGGGCTGGAAAGACAGGTACTTTAAGAAGCTGTGTAAATGAGATTTTGTAAAATGTTTCTGCACGTTCCACGCTTTCCCGACAACGTGTTCCTCATCAATATTTTTAAAGTGGAATGGAGTCTTGGAAGCTACAGTACTCTGCCAGAGTCATCAAACATTTTGTTTGCCCAAAATGACACATTCTGTTTTAAAATGCACCATTACCATCTCAAAGTACAACATAAACTAGCTTCATTGTGTTCTGTGTTTTTGCAAACACACCAACTCCACCAAAGAAAAAATAAAAAAAAACCCAAACCTTTACATTTTTCCCATTATGCTCTTTGTAAAACAGTTTTTATATATCTTTTCATGTCTCATAATTAATATTTATTGAAGTGATTGACCTAAAAAAAGTTTAATGAGACTTTAGCTAATTAAATTCCTATATGATTTCCAGCTAAGAAACCATTTTCCTTAGCGAGAAAAAGAAACCAAAAACTTTTAAATCAAATCCATATTGATTTTTTTTCTTCATTTTACAAATATCTACTGCCGTGTCTGGAAGCTTCTTATATGTTGCCATTCAAACACAGTGTCTGAACATTTCTGTTTCGAACTGGTCTCATTAAAACCCCACCACTTTCCTCAAGAAAAGTTAAGACAAACCTGTCGTCTGTGTAAGAAGAATACTCCAAGAAATCTAGGAAACAACTTCAGTAAGAAGTTAGCACCTTTAGATGGGTGAAGAGGAGAAGTGGAGTTGCTTAAAATAAAATAATTTTCTTCTAGGTAGTATTTTTCAGTAGCTGTTATTTAAAATACAGGACGTTCGTGAACTGAAGTGTGGGATTTCAAAATCACAGGCTGTAACTTGGTGTTTCTCAGCAGATACAGCTCTATCAAAGGTGAGTGGTACCTTTTTTCCTCTGACGTGTACTCAAAACTGAGTTGGGACAAAAAAAGGTCTTAAGCTCTGCAAAAAAACTTTCTAGAGGCTGAGTCTGAGCTACTTGTTTGAGCTTAGAGGACAGAGTGATGTACAAATTGCCTGTTCGCCCTAGAGCCCACGTGAGCTAAAATGACTGGTGGCAGTGGTATTAATTGTCTTGGTCAGAGTTCCAACATTGATTTCATGGGGAGCAGGATTAAGTGGTACAGTCCGCACTTTACTACTTTTAATAGGATCAGCATACAATTTTTCCTTTTTTTTTAATGTAAACTCATTGAGAAGGACATCTAATTATCAAGGGAGATCACTGTGGTGTCTAGTAATAATCAGTTTTCTTAAGAGAGCAAGACTAACATTTCAAGTCCACATATTCTCAGATTTTCTTCCCTTGTTGTTCACATATTTCACTGGTTTCCAGCAGCTCCAAGAGTGTGTAGAAACCCATAATGTCCCATACAAGTAAGAAAGTCTACCCTAAAAAATTTACAGTCCTGATCCTGAAAGTACTAGGGAATTTATTTGTGTGTGTACATATGCGCAAACGTGTTTGTATCTAGGGCCTACATAAGATGAAATTATGGAAACAGCAGACAAATAGAGGTCATGGTGGTGCCAAGCAGAAAATAAAAGTCATAGGAAAGGTAGTGTATGGGATAGCTGTAAGTATAATTTACAAATTTTATATCAAGTGCTGCTCAGATGTAGGTTTGGAGAGCCAAAAAAGTGTGTGAGTTTTAACTGGGGAACTTCATGTTTATGTGCCAAGAATAAAACATTTCTCAGAAAAATTTATCTCATTTTTATACGATAAATATATATACACACACAAAAGATATGAATACACACTTTATATATAACACAACCTGCCTCATGAAGCATGAGGCACAAAGCAAAATGGAGTAAACAACATTTCTCCCTGGGTAACTGATGAAGAGTGACAACATCTCTGATATTTTTTAACAACGTAATTAGCATAAGTCCAAACGCCAGTTCGTGCTCAGCACTCTGCGACTTGTGGGTCAGTGACACTTCTCAGGACTTGTCCCGAGAACAAAACCAAATTTATATTTGAAGTTTATTACAGTGAATAATAAGTACCCGCCATATGGAAGCACTACCTTTAGGAATGAGCTGTGGTTTATAAAAAGTGCTAGATGATGCTCTAAACATTGGGTAGTCACCTGGAGAATATTTTGTAGAACTATTGCACTGTTTAAGAGCCCATTTTAAAATCGAAGTTAAACTTAGACCTGTTAAGCAGAAGAGTTAATTTAATACAATCCTTGATTGTACTGAATCAGAAATACTTATGTGGAGTTATTGTCCTTCTTTCTATTTAATCCCAGACATGTGTTTATGTGACAGAACAAGGCAGGCTAAAATTTAGCTGAACTCCATGCAGTAGAAGACAATTTCAGGAGTCATTCCTTGGTACCACTGTGAGTACCATTACGGTACCACTAGATCTCACCTCCTGGTGCTTTTGAAAATGGAGATGGAAGAGGAATGAATAGTGTGTTATTTTGTCTTACTAGTAGGTCACATTACATTTTTGCCTATTTTGGGTCCAAGTACAGTTTGGAAAGCAGAGCCTGTTCTCAACTTACTCCTACGAGCAGAAAGTGGCAAACCAAACAACGGTGAATGTGGGAGTAGGCTTGCATGAAGTTGCTTCCCAGATACTCAGGGTGATACTACATTCCTATCAAGTAGTTATTCCCAGTGCCAGGAAAAGCGGCATAGATTTTAACTTCAGAAGGTATTTCTTGGTGCTACAATGCCTTTCAGGACTAATCCCAGGTTGGAGTAACCCCTACAGCCTCTGTTCCTCCATCCAGACTGGTCTTAGTCAGACAAGACTACACTGTGCCATATACACCTACAGCATCTCCAATTCAGCTTAACCTTCTCTTAAATGCCAGATCACTCCTGTAAATACCCTAACACAGCAAACATGACAAATACTCCTACTATTCATGCAGCTTGACTGTTCTCTGAGTAGCACATTTAATAGTTTAGCTTGTCAAAACATGCACTATCTGTTCAATCCAACTACCGTTACCTACGTCTTTACTCCTCCCTGCCATTTGTTCCTGCCTGCATGCTGTCTCAGTCTCAGCTGCAAAGTCCTTGGGGCAGGACATACTTTGACTATGACAGTGCTTGGATCCTCGGTCCTATTGTAGGTTAGACAGGAATAGCAGATTTTGTGTTCTTTGGTTAATTACAGTAATTCTGCAAAATCAAATGAAAGTTACGGACGGAGACTGGAAATGTTCTTCATTCTGATTTGCTGTTTTTTAAATCTCTGGAGAAAATAGCACGATTAACTGGAAATTGCTTAAAAAAATTTACCTGAGTACACCACCATCTTTATCCCATGTGGCTTGCCAGGGAAATGAAAAATCTCTGTAAAGTGAGAAGTGCACCACAGTGGTGGGTCCAGAATGGTCCTGAAAGAGGAAGAGCAGCATATGACAGGTCTGTAGTGACACTGAATGACATGTCACATTACATCCTTACTGTCAAATGACAGAGACATTTTTGATACTGCTCAATATGCATTGATCAGGCTTTGCCAAATGTACAGTCTGTGATTGTGGCATCGGTTGTAAGTGATATTAAAGAACTGGAAACATATGAAATGATTAAATTACTCACTCTAGAAACATGTTTTTTTCAGAGCAGGAATACTGTAGATGTATGTGGATAACAGCTGCCATAAGGGAGAGGAATATTAAGTTTCTCTCATACAAAAATCTTGAGTAAACCTTCCAAAGTGATTGGATCATAATTTGAAGGGAAATCACTCCAAAACGCAGGCTGAGGTGGCTTTGGACCTCCTTGCAGGCCATGAGATTGAAAGCTCCTTCTTGAAATCTAAAGGCAAGATTTGGCTTCATTCATGACTCCTTATGTTCCATTTCTGCAAAATGGTAGCATGTGCTTGTTTATAGAGGCAGGAGTGTAACAGCAGTGGTTCAACATCCTAAGAAAATATACAATCTCCCGGTCAGAGTCACGACAGAGAAATGAAATTTCTTTGTGTTGATTACATAGATCTGGATGTTTTCCGGTATTCACATGGAGGAACAACTTTGCTTGGAGTTCACTTGGCAGCAGCTCATAGCTCTATGCTGTTGGCCACCACAGCAGACCGTAACAACATGTGCATGTGGGATTATTGTCTTCCTTCTGTGAATACTGTTCTAACAGTCCTGGATCCAGCCACAGATCAACTTTGTGCCTGTTTGTTTATATGTATCTTCTATAGGCAAGACAGTGTTATATTGTGGGTACGTGTTCTTACATGCTTCGCTCTTCCCGGGAGAAGGCAGAGGATAATAGTGTCAGCAAGATTTCAGTCATCTGGTATCCCGAGCCACCGAATTTTGAGAAAGGCTATTTGGTATCTTAGGGTAAAATTCTATTTTCTGTTTTAGTGATGTAAATCAGGTTATGACTGCTGTACCACCTATTGCCCTTATTATGTGTACATTAATGCCAACAGCCTAACACATTTCACTTTCTATTTTCATGTTGCTACCTAACCTGCCCAACAGCAGTCAGAGTTGATTACGTGCTCCAAGCCTACCCTTTACAGTTCACTGACTGATTTGCAGATCACCAAATCTTCTCTAGACTGGCACACATGCTACATGAGAGCACTGAAGCGTATAGTTGCACACTTTTAGCAAGGTCTAGCCATTGCTGAAAGATTAAGCTTGTGTGAGACACCTACATTTGGTCAACCGAACCCTTCCTTAGGTTCTTCTTGCCGTGTTGACCAGGGCTATGTTTCAGTTACCCTCACGTGGGTGTCTGATGTCAGAACTTCCTCAGATTGAGACAGCTACTCAGTGCCGGGCAGACAGGACACACCGCCTGCAGGGGAGAGAGGTCGGAACCTGGAGGCCACAAGGGTAGTGGGCGCACCTCAGATGTCTCTGGATACCAGCGCGTAGAATACCAAACAAAGTCATAGATCTGCTTATCTCTTCTGACACACACCTGTACACTGAAGTGTACTTTTATATATCCTGTCTCCACTTTCTTTTTTTAAATTAGTTTGGTTTGGGGCTTGTAAAGTATGATTTTCTTTAAAATAGTACAACCTGTGGTTTATTGCCAGGTGCTCTTTCCTTTATTTCTTGATTGCACAAGTGTGTGCACGTAAATACTTGATTCATTTATTCTACTCTGTCTCCCACTGAGGTTTCTTTGTGGTTTGCAAAAAGAAAAAAAATAATCCCATAAATACCAGGAATTATAAAGCAAAAAATATTTCCAAATGGAAACTTTGAAACAAAAGTGTTTGCTAATATTTTGGGAAATGGAAGAATAAATATAACAGGGATGAATTAAGACACATCAACAAGCTGTAGATGAATAATACTGGCTCAGAACAATGGTCCCATTTCCCCAGGTGACCTGGTTTTCCCTGTCTTAAACCACTTTCCTTCGGAAAAATGCTTACTAAGAATGAAAACATCTGCTGCTTTCTGTATCTAGGACATTTAAGAATACAATATGGAAGATGCTCAGATATCCAGAAGGTTAATCTCACGCTGTTTGTGTAAATCATGCTGAGTCTTATTTAGTAAAATATAGGTGAAAAGCATTCATTTAATAAAATCATGGTCATGTGGAAATATTAGGTATTTTTCTTTACAGTATCTCTTCCTCCTCAAAAAATGTAAAATCCTCTTTGCCCCAAAGCATCCTTGTCTCATTTCTGGTATGAATTTCAATTTACAGTGTCAACAGTAAAAGAAAATAATTAACATATGCCTTATGATAGCAGCAAAAAGTATTATCATTGTTTCTGGGTATGAACATACACTATGAAATTGGTTCCTTCATCTAAGACTTTTCATTGTAGGTTTAAAATAATGATAACAGGTGGATTCAAACAGATGGGAAGAGCGTGAGTTATTAGTATTGGAACAGCACACTAGAGAAAATGTGTTGTTGTTTAAGCACTGACTAATTAACGACTCATTTAAACAGTCTTGGTGCATATGTTTCAAACTTAATAATGTCCTGAAAAAGCCAGACTACCTATGGATAAGGTATACAGGTAGAGGAAAGACCCTGCCCAACGCTTACTTTGGAGTAGGCTTTAGAAAGCAATTTGAAGATGTATTTCCCTTGAGAAAGCAGGAATAAAAACCTCTCTAAGAAAATGAAATGCTACTTAGTGCATATGGTCTACATGAGACCTGTAATGACAATTCTTCCTTGTATATCTGACACTTCCCATCAGTGTACAGCCAGATTAGATGCTATTCATTTTTCATTCCAGCCTGGTATTACTTCAATATACTTAGATTCATCTCACCTACTTAGGTATCTAAAGATCTTAAATTAGGAGCTTGATCACTGAAGACATTTATACACATCTCCATAGCTCTCCCTTTTCCTTACATTTGTGGAAATGTTTAGGAAGATTTCAAGGTGACTTTTCACTCAGGAGGAAATTTAAGCAACACTGTCTGCTAAAAGATCTATTCATAAATGAAACACAAGTCATGAGGATTAAAGCAAGCAGAAAGGGAGCAAGTTACAAGGGAATTTTCCCGGGTGCAACGACTAGCTCTTCCCTGTTATGTAAATTAGTTACAGACATCACTGCTAAAGATCACCCATGAGTGGAATCCGTTGATATCCCTCCAAAATAAGTTTATGTCACACAGGTCAGTACTAATGTTTCAGTTAGGTCACTAGAAAAGATGACTTACTAATATTGACTTTTGCAAGCTGCTGCTCTTTACTTAGTGAAAATAAGAGCAGCCTGACACGAATACACGCTACAAGATCACACAGTCCTGCCTTTTATCAGTCTCATATATCACCCCTAAAAATATCAATACAATGACACACTTCTTCCTTGGATATTCCTCATGGTTTCCACACGGTGAACCTAAATAAGATGTTATTGTTCTTCTTTCCCATTGCATTTCATGTAATATTTAAGTGCACTTAGACGTTAGTTCATCTACTTTAGTATCTTAAATTAGGTGTGACCATTTGGATAGTATCAGATTCATTCCTTATTTAACCCTTTCATAAAATTTTAGAGGAGTTTTAAGGGGAAATTAGGAACTGAAATGTCCTTCTGCAGACATCTCAAGCTTTGTCTTGGAAGGATCAGACCTTAACAAACTCTTAAATAAAGTGGGACATAAACCACAGCAAACTGTCATTTTAGGAGTGTTGGATTGTCCCTAAGCAATTTTGTATTCATATATTTATACACATGTACGTTCTCTTCTAACTAATTGCAGTTGACAAATAGGAGTTCTGGCTCCGTTGTAGGAAATAGCTTTTGTCAGCAGGCTGAAGGGCAGAGATTTTACTGAGAGGCAGAACATGAGCTAATGTGTCCCCAAAGAGCAATGATGAGGCTATGTGGCAATGCAACTTCTATTGATGGCAGCATTACCTTATTATGATGGCAGTATTTGTACAAGAAATTGATAACAAATGTTCCTGAATGATCAGACAACTCTACCAGCCCAATAGGATGCTAAAGCAGCATCACTCCTGTGAAACATGGTCATTCCAGTAATTCTAGCAGAGCCCTCACTGGCTTGATTTCTCAAGGATAAGATTAATTGTTGCTGGAGAAAATCGTGATTGCATTGCTTATAGTTAAGTTGGTCTACCACATCTCAACTTAAGTACATGTTTTTAGTGGTTAATTGCAGCCTTTTAGTCGTGGCTGAAATTGTGATTGTGAGATTGATCCAGATTATTTTGTAGTTTTCTCAAAAATTGTACATCTATTTCTTTAAACAAAACTACAAACAAATTCATATAGTTATTCAGCTTAAAAATGTGTTTTTATTGTAAGCTCTCTGATGAGACAGTAAAATGTAGACAATAATCTGTAACAGTAATTTCTTAAAATTTAGTCATATTGCTCCATTTTATTGCACATAGTCCTTCACATCTCCCCCCACCCCACCCCCCATCCCTTGCTGACTTATTCTACAAAATGAAAGAATTGTATTTACTTCCAGGCTCTTGAAGATTTGAAGATAAAGAGTTCTATGGAAGACTTACTCTCTGGTATTATCTAAGCTAATGGATAATGAAAGGAGCTGTGCCACAGGACAGCCCTGAGCAATAGGTTCAGCTTACTCAAACCCAGTGTTTCTTTCTGAGGTGTGTGATAAAAGCTTCATTTCTCCTTTCGCAGATGAGGAGAGATCACGTTGTCAGTGTATCTTACACATCGACAAAAAGCAAAAAATCAAATCAGCACAAAAATAAACAGCGTATTTCCCTGTCTGCTTCGCTTGCAGCCCTGTCAAGTTCTCTCTCAGCATTAAAGACAGTTGAAAGCCAAGGAAAGTTTTTTGTCCTTCCCTTACTGAGTGGCCTTAGGCTGGGAACTAGTCTATACAGAACTGTGCCTTTCCTTCTGGCACTCCAGTAGATATTGGATCAGTTAGGCTCTGTCTCTCTGACCTAATTACTAACATGGTCCCCAAAAGAAAAAAAAAAAAAGTAAAAATATGCTGACGAACTCAACCCGTTTAATATGAAAAGTCACACCCATCCCATTGAAGACCCAGTGAAAGATGCCTTCCTATTATCTCCATTCTTCTGTTGGCTGATTTCTTCCACAATGAACTCTGGGAGATGATTTGAGACAGGATGGATGCCCAACCCATTTGCAATACTGGCAAATTCCTCATGTCTCAGCAAAGGAAAACATGGATAAAGAGAAATTAAGAATAGGTCTTGTCTCTCTTTACTACATTCCCTCCATACACATGCACTTTGTCAGCCATCTAATTTTACAGAAGCAAAATGGGATCATTACTCACTACCTCCTGGGTAGAGTTTTGTCTCTTAAAGCTGGATATATTTAGGCCGCCACGTTATACTCATCACAAAGATCCTCTTTCACAAATACCTGTGGGGGTAGCATTACCATAGGCACTTACACATGCCAAAGCTCTGGGACTCTGAGTTCTTACTAATATTTACCGTGAAGCCTTAAACTAAGAGAGGACAATGTAAGCAAGGAGGTGTGTCAGTTGACAGGGAATTGTAAGTTAAAGGAAAGCCCTGGAAAGCTGTCTTTGAAGTACAGAGCAGAGAGCTCATGAAATACATCCAACTAAGATGCAAGTATTGAAAACACTGCACACACAAATTTTTATTGATGCTTTCTATCTGGTTCCTTGAGAATATCAGCTGGTCCATGGGCTGAGCAGTGTGTCTCTCTGCAGGCAATGGCTGTGCAGGAAAATTCAGGCTGAGAGAGGCATAGTCAGTCGAACAGATGAGAAACTCAAAAACGGGCAGCAATTTAGTTAAAAAGGAGCTCCTGATGAATGATATGTTGAAGAATACACGAAATAGAGCCTCAAATGGCTTCATACCAGGGAATTCAAGGTGAGGGAAGTGGGTTTTGCAACTTGTACGGAGGTTAGAGAGAATGAAGTTAGCTCTAAGCCATACAGACACCAGCTAAGAAGCTGTTAAAGGAAGCGTAAGGGATGAGGAGGTGGTTATTATTTTTATGGACAAGTGAACTAAACTGGGCTGGTCCTGGCTCTGGAAACCCAGTGTTGATTCTTTTCAGTTGCGCCAATGGTGTCTTGGATGGCATTGGCTATGCCAAATACATCTTTTCCAAATAATCCTCAGGACAGGGATTTGGGAGTTAGCAATGGCCAGGGAAACTTTTCAAGTAGGCATCTTTCCTGTAGCCTCTCTGTTCCAGCGGGAGGGCGAGAGGGTTAAATGCCATGGCTGCTCTGTCCAAGAGGGGCTTTGCAGCAGAGACTGGCCCCAGGCACACTGGATGAGCTGTGGCTCAGCTGATATTTCCTCCACGCTTGGGAGCATGCAGAAGAGCCTGACAGCTGTTATCAGCTCGGACAGATTGCTGTCTACAAGCTCTGGTCCTTCTCCCAACTCAGATGTTTCACATAGCCATTAAGGACTTGTACCATTTCTATATGCACTTGCTAAGAGAATTCCAGCTGGGAGGATACAGGCAGCTCCGTATTTGTTGTTCCTAAGGAAACTCTGCCTTTCGGTTTGCATGCATTATCTGAAATGCTTAAATGTTTTCTTCGCTTTGCAAATACATATGTCTGCCTCTAAGGGCAACTTTGGGATGCTGGTCCTAGAGATAAAATGTGTGTTTAATATGCTTCAGCAGATCTTTCCAAATGTCTTTTCTCTACCTTTCACCTGTTTCTCCCCTTTCTTCTTGACATTGACTGTAAAGACTTTGTAAAGCTCTTAGAGCTAACTTTGAAAGGAGCACAGAATGAAATATCACGGTACATCTTCACTCATGCAGAGGATGGACTCCTCTGTGCTGCAGAATTTGCTTTGTGCTGATGCCCAAAGTCCAAAAAAAAGAGACACCATAAAAAGTCTACCAATACTAGAAGCAGCCCCACAGAAGTACTCAATTTTTATAAAAGAGATACCGAAGCATTTCTGTCTCAAAATTTTTATTATTATAGAGTGTATCTCCGCCTGAAAGCTTTCCTAGAGTCCTTTGGAAAAAATGAGTTACTCTCACACACATCACCTTCCAGATACTTTTAAAATAAAGTGCCACCTTTTTTTTAAACTGGGGAATTCTTCAAATAAAAGTTTTCTCCTTGAAGGATTTTAAATACTTAAAAATCCCAGGATGTTTTAAAGTGTTTTTAAATACTGTCTGGGTTGTTTTTTGGTTTTTTGGGGTTTTGTTTGTTTGTTTGGTTTGGTTTGGTTTTTTGTGCTGTTTTTTTAAATTCCTCCACCTTTCTCAAGGATTACCAAAAATATCCACCAATGACGTACTGAAGTGGAAAAGCCATCGTGGCTGGACAGAGGTACTTCAATGGAAAAGAGAAAGACTTTCAAATTTTTCCTCCCCTAATAATTGTTGTGGTTTGGGCCAGATTGGCCCAATCCGGTGGAACGACAGATGATCGTTCTCTCTTGCTCCACTCCCGAAGGGAGGCAAGAGAGAGAGAGGAAAAGAGAGACTTAAGAGTTTAGAAGGAACTCAAACCAGGACAATAATTTCCCATAGAAAGTCAAATCATTCTATGAAGCTGTCGTTTGACATCAAGGAAGACTGAAACATTATGAGTGCTGAATGAATTACTATTACAACAAAATGCTGGAGCCCAACATTTAAATATCTTCTCCCTGCATGTGGCTTAGTGTAAAGGTGTCACAGAGCATCTTAGAGCAGCACTTGCGGATTCCTTCTGAATGGCTGCATTTTTACCAGTGCCAGGCATTCTGGTTTGCCCATGTTTATGGTTAAATACGGAGATGTTTATCATGTAATTATTTGTGTCCTGCTCTTTAATTCCAAAGATGCCTCTTAAGCCTTTGTTCGTACAAACTAAATTCAGCCTCCAAGACATCTGTCATAGCTGAAAAACCCCTAGAATGTTCTCATGGTCTTCACAGGATCACTCCTCTCTTAATAATGATCTGCCAAAAAGCTTTGTTTATCCCAGCTGCATTCTGCTGGAGCCAGTCCACATGTGGCAGTGTTGGCAAAAATAAATATGTCTGTCTCTTGTCAGAACAGTTAATATGTTTTCATATAGTTTCTGGGGAACAAATTCTGAGATTTATAAGCCAGTTTTACATAGAGGAGAGAAACAGTTAACTAAGCTGCAATATGTCTAGACTTAATGCTTGAGCCTGGAAAACATTCCCAGAATTGCAGGATTATTTTGACCATTGAGTTATTTGGTCAGAGCTACTCAAGCTTTTGAAAATATAAAATTATACTGAATATTATGACAGTAAAGGCTTTCATACCAGACTTCTGTTCCATCATCCTTACAGTTGGGTGGTAGTACAAGAACAGTCTTTCTTTCAAGCCACTGAATTGCTTATGAAGTACCTAACAGAGTCCAGACAAGCAAATGTATACAAGACTGGCATGTTTATGTTTATATTGAACTTTCCAGTGTATCTCATGTAAAATTTTGGGAAAGGTTTATACTATTTTCTGTTCCTTGCAAATGTTTTGAATCAATCTTGTTTTGTATGGATTAGGTCACTTATTGACGTAAATAAAAAGATTAAATACTTGAACAGAAATTGCAATTAAATGACCGTCATGCCAAGGTTCATTAAATCTATGCATTGGAAGGTATAACTACTTATAGAAGTACAACAGAGAAATGGCAAGTATACTCCAGATAGTTCCTTGTCATCTCTATCAATACAGGTAATCAAATAAGGACAAAAGGAAAGAAGGGGTTAAAAGAGCAATTGATGAGTCTTTAGGGACTGTAAATTAAGGAAACAACCATGACTTTTGTCTAGGTAGTTCTGAGGAAACTATCTGAAATGCAGAGATGAAATCGATTGATTTGCCCAGTAGGAAACTAGCTACAGCAGAAATAGCAACAGCTTCAGCCAGCGGTAACTTTATTGCTTCACAACAGCACCGCCAAGGTAATATTCCCTGATTTTACATATAAAGAAATTGGAGTAGATAATGTCTAGTGATTCAACTGCTAGCACATTCCCACTGCCCTACATAAGAGCTGGATTAGTCCTAAATGGCAAAGGTGTCCAGTTCTTAGATTTTGGCCTGAAGGTTCAAGACAGCAATTAATTCCTTGATCCATACTGCATATTAATGAGTAGAACTATCATTAGAACTATCATTTTCTACCTTTAGAATTATTTCCTCATTAATAGTCTGTCCACTCCTGTTTGTGTTTAGTACTCTAACGACAACAGTATCTTTTGTGTTTTCATGAATTATGCACATATTTCTAAATGGTTTAAAGGTGGTGACAGAGACTCAAACTTACCGTTTCTGTTGAAAATGGTTCAATGGCATTGAAGTCCTTACCTGTAATTCATCTACTACTTCAGGCTACAGTAATTCTTGATGGAAGAGCGTGTGTACATGTGGATATGTGTGTTCGAAGACTGCGTTTTCAAGGCAGCTATATTTAATGTTCAGGGGATATATTTAGCAGTCACCTTCACATACAATAACTTGTCAACTCATTTTCTGTTGAACCGAGGCAGAAATTTCTTACCTGATTTTGCTTCTAATGAGTTGGTAAAGCCTCAGCTATAAATTGCAAGCTGCATTCAAGTTAGCTTTTAAAATATTTTTGGAGATAAAATTGGCATTATTTATGCGCTTCGCTTAACATGAATAATGTATCAGTTTAGCTTAAGCTAAATAATTCAAATCAAATGTTGGTAGACTTTAAAAGCCTTTTTATATGGAGATTCAGAAAGAATCATACCTCCTTTGAGACTTATGCTGAATGTATTTACTGAGGATCTTTTAACATTTTTTAAAAGATCCTTGTTGGTATTATGCATGTTTGTTCTTTCTGTTGGGGGAAAAATTCCCTTTTGTTGTTGCATGACAGATGGCAACCACAAAAGACATGATATTAGATATGTTTGAAAGAGATCATATGAATTTAAATTTTATACACAGATGTTTCACAACAAGCAGAGTTTTTCACAGAAGTGTGAGGAGCAGAGAGAACAAAGTACTTGAGTTTGCGCATGCACTTGCATACATATATATTTATATATACATAGATATGTATGTTATGATGCATTAGACTTTCTACAAGAGTAACAACAGTAGATTATAAAACACTGTAGTTGGAAAGCAAAAACTCTTCTGTTCATGTTTTGAAATCTGTTTTATGCACACAGCAGACAAGAGGACAGGAAGAATACATTTAATAGAAAACACTATTGATTTAGAGCTTGAATCTGACTTTGTTTTCATCAGTATGCATGTGGATCACATCAGTGCGTCTGAAAGTAAAATCAAGCTTGAAATATAGCTGGTGGATTTTTTTTTTCCTTCCGTGGAGACCTTTCTAAAGAAAAAAAAAAAAAAAAAAGCTAATAAATAGGGACTACATCAGACAAAACTGCAAAATTTCTGACTGGGCAATATTACCCCAACATTAAGACCTCTTGATTTAACTTGCTCCATAGCCTAAACTCCTATAACATGCAATTATCAGTCCCTTTGGAATGGGTCTTCTACAGCCATCATTCAATGGCCAAAATCAGTTATGAACCAAACTGAGCTATTGAACCCATTTAAAACTACTTTTTAAAAACTTTTTTGTTTTTTCTTTTTTTTTTTTTTCTTTTGGGTTAATTTTTACCAGAATCAGTTCCTCCAACATGGTCTTTCATGAGGCAAACACAACCTTTTCTTCACAAACAAAGGAGGAACCAGCACATGGAAGGGAAAGAACAATCAGGAGCAAGAACAAGATGGGCCACTGCCTTCATCAGCTGTGACCATAGCACATTCACAGAGCTAAACAGGAGCAGCTCCAATCTCAACCTGAATTTGGGGCCTAAGCACAAAAAACCAAACAGTTATGAAGGAGTAGAGTGGCAGTGCGCAGAATGTACTGCAACTTTTTCAAGTTGGGCTATGACAGTATTCAGGAATTAGATTTTTATTTCAGTAGAACTTCTAAGGTAGAGGCGGAAAAGATGAGTTCTAGCCAGTAACTGTAGTACAAGTATTGGTGTAGCAAAATATGAATTTATATAATATGCATAGAAAAGTCTACTCTAAATTCTCCGTGGCCTGCAAGTAACACTGCCAACAGTTTGGAACAAAACTGTTCACGCTTGTAATTGCTACCTCCTGAATTTCTTAGATTATTCCCAGAATCAGGAAAGGATCTGAAACCTGAAATATTAGATGTTTCCATGAGACAAAGCTTCTTTCACAATTGCTCACTTTTTTAGGGCTGAAATATTGGCACCATAACAATTGCGCAGGTGTGACATGTCTTGAGCAATAGAAAACTGATCACACAATATTCCAGATAGACCAAATGAATAGAAGAAAATATTAAAAGCAACTACTTTTTCCCCTAAATTATACCCTTCCAAAAGATAAAAACTGTATAATTCTGTCTGCCATAGGTCTAATGATATTCTCAGGATTGCTTCACATCTTTTTAATATCAACAGATACAAAAGGACATGTAATTAACATCTTTCCTTTCTCTTTTGAATGAAACCAGAAGCATCCTGACACACTGCAGGAACACAAAACCAAATGATCTGTTTAGACTTGTTTGGGTTCAGCAAGGCATATTTTGAAGCTCAGTTTCTAATTAATGTGACAGTTGTATATCACACTTCAAGGCACTGTCCCAGTGGGTTTCAGTTCACTGTGGATCATGGATAAAGAAAAAAAAAAGAGAGGTTGATATTCAGATGTCGAAAAGTGTTATATATTCTTTCATTACAACTGACGCATACTTATCTACACCTGCTGAGGTTTTCATATAATTTAAAAGAGAGTTCATTAAACTATCAAGAACATAGACAATGAAAGTTACATGGCCTTACAACATAATTAGATAAAGATATAGACAAATACTTTGGTCTACAGTTACGTTGATGTTATTGTCCATCAAAAAATGTAGGTGGGCAGAGCCCCAGAACATTCCTCCCATTCTGGACACACTGATTTATTACCAGACTGAACACAAAATAAAAAAGTATATGTCACAAGTAGTATTACTGGCCATTTCTCCAGTCAGAAGGGAGATTTTCAGCATGGTTCTCCAGTCTTAATTTCCCATCTTGTGCTACCTGCTCTTTTTGACCCTGCGTTGATCAGGGGGTTTGGACTAGATGATCTTCAGTGGTTCCAGTCAACCTCAACTGTCCTGTGATTACGTGATACTTCTGCTCGATACTTCTTTTAGTGGGTTTTTACTTCCAAATTACAATAGCATTAACAGCCAGCTGACTCAATATAAATGTCTTTATCATGGAGGAGCCCAACTAAAACTAATTAAAACCCTTTATATATATATAAAAAAACTTTTTTAAGAAAGATTGTTTGTAGCTCTGAAGTCTTGTCTCTTGTTTGTCATGTTATCAGTTGTGGTCTGGTTTTACATTAGATGGTTTAGGTTATTACCATGGATGAGAAGTGTGAGGTGAATGCTCATGGATGCTCTCAGCACTGTCCTCCTGCCACTGAGTGCAAAGCAGAGGTGTCATTTGGGAATGAGGGACCCCCAGGGGCTCAACTCTCTCCTGCTGCAGAGTGATGGGGATAGATGTGCCCTGCGGGAAGGGCAGCAGCAGCCCCAGTGCAGAAGTGTCCACTTACAAAAGGAGGAGCGAAGGCACGTCCTGCTCACCTTCTCCCAACTCACCAGTCAAGTGGCCAAGTCCACCTTTGCTACCAGAGGTGACCAGTGGTGACCACTGCTTGGGAACAGCCTGCAAGAAATGTGCTGCGCTTGCCAAGCAGCCCCACAGCAGAAAGGGCTCCTGGTGAGCTGCATTGACCCCCTGGCAACGTGTGAGAGGTGGGGACAGCCAAGGGATTTGCTGCAGCCAGTGACCTGGGATGTGCTCAGCAGGCCAGGATGCCAGTGCTGGGGGAGGCTGGGACATGGGGACTTCCTGCTGAAGCTCAGCCTGCTGGCCTGAAACACCCCACCTTTGCCTGGTCCTTGACCAGCCTCTCCAGGCTGCTGGTGTGTCGTGTTGTTGCCTGGGCAAGGGGAAAAAAGTGGAAGGTGAGAAGTGATGCACCTGATGCTGGGCTGGGAAACATCTGCGGGCAGAGTGGAGACAGGAGGGACACTCGTGGCATTACTGTGCTATAGCTCAGTTCCTTCAGCTGGAGCTTGATGGAAGGCAGCTGGGTCACCTGGGCTTCCTCTGCTCCTTCTGGTTGCCTATGCACAGGGAAGGGGCAGAGAAAGATCTCTGTGAGATCCACACTGCCTTTTATCTCTCCTGCCACCCTGGGGAACACTTCCAAGTGGCCTTGAAACACCCGGGTACCACTCAGCAGTTGAGCAGAGAAAAGCAGCAATGTTGAGGACAGGGCCGGACAAGTGTTGGCTGGACACAGCTGGGTGAAGCAGTTCTGCCAGCTTGGTCCAAGAGCTGCCTGCAGCTATGGGGGCACTTCTCCCCATCTCAGGATTGGTGTGTCCACATACAACAGTGTCTGGGACATCCCCCCCTGCAGCCTGAGCATGGGGTCCCCAGGATGAACTGTGAGGCAGGGCTTGCTCAAGAAGTATGTTGACCCAGAGCTCCTTCACCTCCCATCCCACTGAGGCCAGGAGAAGCATCAAGTGGGGCATGCTGGCATGGCCCACACCAGTGCCATCCACACTCAGTCCCATCCTTTTTCTGCGGGTCTCTCTGTGCCACTGCCATGGGGGTTTAGAAGGGCATGTTTCCTCCAGCCAAAGCAATGGTCCAAATGGAAAGGCCCTCTCCTATTATGGGACAGGGAGAAAGGGAATGAACCTTGGCAACAGAGTCCAGAGATGGAGTTTCTGCAGAATTCCATCTTCATCCTTTTTTCTGAACACTGGCTTTTTAATGCCAACTTTGTTCTTCTTTGATAATTCTCATCCCCTTTAGTTTGAATTTGGACCAGCAACTGACGGCCCTGCAGCTCATTAGCTATGACAGCATCTTGCAGCTCAGGACTAATGTATAGCTTCTCCATTTCTGCTTAACTTTTACTGAAAGATGAGACAAGGCAGTAACCCATTGTTAAGCTTTCCTTATCAGAAGGCAAAAGTGGATGCTCCTCTAAACTTCGTCACCTGAGAATTTGACGTCCAGTCTACATTTTCTATTTTTGCTTCCCTACAGCTAGCGGAGGGAGTTAGGCACCTTCAAAAGGTGCTTTATCATCACATAAGTAACTTAAGAAAACTTGGATGAATAACTTTTTTTAAAAATATCCTTCTCCTTTTCCATTGACAATGAAACTTAGACAACTAGCTTAGATTCTGGACAATCAACCTTGGGTTGATAGGTAAAGTTTTCCCAGCTAGGTGAGGATTCAATTCACCTACCTTTGTGTATCTGTAGTATATATGTTGGGCTATTCATCCTGGACTGTCTTTCAATTCAATGGAGGAAAAACTAAGAATTTTTAAGGTTAACCTTATGTTAAAGTAGACATCTAGGATAACTCAAATGAGTCATTCCTATTGCACTGCACTGGTTCAAATGAAGGTAAATAACTCAGATGGAGATACCTATAGTGTAGATTTCTAAAGACAGAGGAGGCAAATCCCAAAGTTTGATCAGATGAATCTCACTCTGATGTTATAAGACAAGGTTTCTTTGTAATTTTTGTAGATAAACTTGTGACAAGCTATGCTTCATCTTTTTGAAGAACTATTGATTGCTAAACTGCTCTTTTCATTAGAAAAATAATAATAAAAAACCCTTACATTTTCTCAGCATCATCACTGGTGTTGATTTTTTCATTTGAGTTCGTGGCACTTTCACATCCATAGTTGCTGCCTCGGTTTGTTTTCTTTCACTAGTTTAAATAAATACTTATAAAATTTTCCTATGTCTTTCTTTTTTTCCTTCTACACTTAAAGCAAAACAGAACTCTTACAACTTAGTAACATCCTTGTGCTGCAGGAGCACAATGAATGGGATACAGTGGGAGCTGTGTATGACATCAGAGTGGATCCCACGGCGATGAGACCAATATCAATCCCCAGTTGTGATCCATCTGAATGAGTCTGGAATAGAGAGCATGCTAAGGAAGCAAACAAGTTTTTACTTACACATTTATCTTGCTAATCAGGTTTGATAGGAAAAGGGAATGAGGGGGAAGAAAAGCACATGACAATGTAACGAGAACAGTAATGAAATATTATGTTTGTTGTTTGTTTGTTTGGGGTTTTTTTTGCTTTTTTGTTTGGTTTTGAGTTTTTTGTTTGTTTCTTTCTTTTTTTATCTGGTGCAATATAGTAGTGATTCCATCAGGAACGGAACTGCTCTACTGCAAGGTTTTTCTGAGTGGGATCTATTTGGTTTTTTTTTCGCTGATCACTGGGTTGCCCTGCGTAGAGAACACAGCATTACTTCAATGAACTAAACTGAGAATTTTTGGCAGAGTTTTTCTTTTGTCTTGACAGAAGTATTTATGGCCTCTAACCCACAGGATGCACTTTGTTGGTGCAATACATAGCATATTGTAGGAATGAACTATTTTGCTGAACAGCACATTTTTCATCTATACCATACTTATCTGTAAACTGATCAGATAGTGTTTGAATCAAGACACAACCGGAAGAAAAACTAATAAAATTCTGATACTAATTGCTCCAGTTCCACCATTTATACTTTCTGCCTATTTTTATTTTTATGTGCATTTACAGATATTGAACCAAATTTACTTTTGGTGCAATTTTACAAAACCCAAAGAAACTGAGACCACAACAGGTAACATAGAATTTGTCTCGGAAGTCAGTCTCATAAGCGGGCAGCTGTCAGTTTTAACTTTCTGGGAATTGGGGAGAAATTAGGGTCTCACAGAAGGTAAGTTTAATTAGAGGGATTAAAAATCAGAAATATATAGCATGTAACCCTCTAAACAATCCATTTGAACAGGTTTTGTTCTGAAATTCTAAACATATTAATAACTGATTACCATCCAATATTATACAGAAGCATCTAATCAACAAGCGCATATTCTTCCAAAGCAGAAACTGCCACAGATGATGTCTGTGACTTTCCCACCTTTTCTCAACTTACCCTTTTCTGTTCATTTCTTTTTCTTTTTTTCAGTTTTGAAGGAACCTGAAACAGGTGTTTGTAGCAAATTCCATAATCATGATGCAGAATTTGTGTGTGTGGTTAGTGAGTCTCTGTGGAATGTTACTATAGATGTTATATTTCCATGCATATAACCTACAGGTCATCTTCAAAAACAAAACATAAATGAGACTTAGCAGAAGCGTGAGGTACACCCAAAGGAAAACGGTATACCCTACCCTTAATTCCCACAGCATCTTTTCTACTACTAACTCCCTATAGGTTGCTCTGCTTCCCTCAGTAATGCTCTTTTACTGTTTCCTCCCTCCTCTTTATTGTATGTCTTGTTTTGTGCAGGTTTTTAGGCAATTTTTTTTCAAGGTAGACTGCCTTTACAACATTATGAGTTACCACAGTGGAACAGATGAAAACATGGGCAACACCTGATAAAAATACTCAAGGACATTTTACAGTTGTTCTTATAGCTGTTGTCTTACATAGTTGTTATATTGTTCTTTTCACTCTTCCCCCCTCCTCATACCAATCTCTGAAAACTTCTCCACAATAACATTGTATTAAGAAGTTTTTTCAGTTGAAAAAATGGATATTTAGTCAGTCTTTTAAATTCACATTTAGGCACATAGAGAGAACAGGAAGAAAATCAAGCTGTGAATGTGTCTATTGATTATGAAAAAACCTATTGTTGCATCTATTACCCCTCTTTTTTTAAAAGTCCTGACTGTGATACATTTTTTAAACAAAATTAACTTTCACCCGCGATCATAACAGCATAGAAATAAAAAGGTAAGGGGAAGATGCGTTCCTTTTCTGCCTTCAGATTATCTACTACACTGTCCGTAAAATATGCCGATATACACCTTTCCCTTCTGCGTTCAACAGATCCAATTAAATACTGTTTAATATAGCTGTGATGATCTTGGTGAACTGAATTGTGAGTAAATGGCATTCATATCTTTGCCTTCAACTCTCACATCACTATCAAATCTTGAGAATGATGTAATATTCTATGTCAGTTCTACATCTATATGAAAAGCCTGGAGATATGAGTCTACTATTCTCATCTATTTATGAAGATTTGTAAATTAGTATGGCTGAAATCTTTGTAAAGTTCATGTTTGTCAGTATAAAATTTATGTTTTAGTCTCTTATCAAGCAAAAAAAATTAAATCACAGAATTTCAGAATAGTTGAGGTTAGAGGGGACTTCTGGAGATCATCTACTCCAACCTTCCTGCTCAAAGCGTGTCAGCTAGAGCAGATTGCTCAGCATTGTGTACTGTTCTACAAATACATTCTATAACACGGATTTTGACATTTCAGCCAGAATTATTTTAAAATCAGAAATGTAATGCTACTCTTGAAATCTCACGCTGAAGATAACATTGTTCCCCCAAAAAACCCAACAACAAACCATGAAGGACATATATAGATAGATATAGATATAGATATAGATATAGATATAGATATAGATATAGATATAGATATAGATTAGATATAGATATAGATATAGATATAGATATAGATATAGATATAGATATAGATATAGATATAGACATAGATAAAGATATAGTTTAGATATAGATGTATCAGGATCTGAAAATTCTCAGTACAACAGATCTTGTATTTTTGCATCATGCTTGAAAATCTGTCTTTAGTCTTTAACAACTCATTTTACAAGTTCATCTTGTTATCTAAAAATTTAGTTAACACTCCCTTCGATTTCTGGCCCGATCTGGTTTTGGGGGCTCACGGGAACTCTCCAATGTGCTGACCACCAACAGAGCTCGATTCACTTCACTGTCTCCTCCCATCCTCCGTCAATTACATTGTGTGGGTGAGGTTGTTTTGATCCAGTAGAGAGGATGAAAACATACTTGAACAAGAAAAATTCTGGAGTTTTGGTAGCTTTTTTTATTTTCTTTTTTCCTGTTGCTACAGGTTCTGACGTTTCTGTTGGTATTTTTATGATTAACGCTTGACTGCAAAACAACGTTCCACAGATTAACTTTTCAGGATGAATATTGTGATCACTTTGTTTATACAGAATATGCTTGAGGTACCTGCCTCCTTCCTTGCATTTCCTTTCAGCTCACTACCACAGAATTGTTGATGAAAAAGCTGAAGCATGATGCTTACGAGACATGATATTTCCACAATAAAAGATTTCCTCTTCTCTTTATTGCAAAACAGTAGTTCTATGCTACTGCTGTTAATTTATATGTCAAATGCTGATATTCCTGTTGATATTTTGAGTGCATCACACATTCTTGTTCGGGTCCCTTGATAAACCAGCCAATACTGTTTCATTGACCTTGAGAGTTTATATATTTCATTAAATATATTGTGCATCATCCTCTTCCGTGAAGAATTGGAATTTAATTTCCATGAGCAGGAACTAAAAAGACACTAGATCTATCATAAGACTTTGATATCAATGTAGTTACATCATAATATTGTCAGGTAAGACAAGAAATGTAGTCTAAAAATGGGGCAGAGAAGACCCTTGACAGTTTAAGCAGTGTACTTTTGGAAAAAATCAACACATGCTTGCTATTGAGTTTGCCTGTAACAATGTCTTTAATGGTGTTTTGCTGGGGGACCTCAAATTGAGCAATTGTTTAAGGTCAGATTTCCAAAAATGTGACTCAGTTTCTGAGCCAAAAAGGAGCTCAGTTATCAAAGCTGATATCTCTCTCTTCCATATTCTTCAGACATAACAGAACTGTAAAACTTCTGAAAATTTGACCTTGGGTTTCTTATGGCAGCTTATGATTTAATTCAGAGCAACCTCTGAATAGCTACACACAAAGACAAAAGAGCCAGGGATTCCCCTTTTGAGAACTGCTGGAGTACAGAAAACTCTGTTATTGTTCTTTCTTACTCTTCTGGAATTTTGTTTTTGTCAGTTTTTATTTTTTTTAGACGCTTCCAGAGCATGCTACAAATTAAGCTATATTTACTGCAATGTGGAAAACACCAGGAGAACCTCAGGCTGGCGCTCACAGAAGCTTTGCAGATATTTGTGGCCTGCTAGATACCTATCTGTACAGAGAGATAAATTGCACCAAAAAATCTCCAAGCTATCGAATGGGAAAACATAAAGACTTCTTTAAACAATGAGCAGGAAGCTACAAAGCACCTGTCCATAAGAAAATCTGAGTATGGGAGTTTAAGAGGAAGTTTAGGTCATCTGTACATAGCCCTTTTCAGTCACAGAGGAAGACAGGGTCTAATTCAATGTTTGCAATGTATTATTAATGACAAATTTCTAAAGGGCATTTTCCAACTAAGCTCGAGAAAAATTCTAGATCAAGCAATTCTTTTGATGTGAGATTGGTTTGTGATGGGCTATATGTGCAAGAACTTTTATTTGCAAAGCAGAGTGAAGTAAAATTGAACGTTAAACAGCGCCAAAGAGATAATACACTGGCATAGATCTAGAACATTGGCACTTGTAGAGCAGTAAAATCATACCTACCCACAAAGCAGAAACATCTGCTACCTTTGAAAGTTCTCAGACACTAAGGGTGCTCTCAAACTTTCTCTCCCTGAGGACAGATTAGCTAATTCATAACTTTTTACCATTAATTCTTCTTGACAGAGAACAACCAGGTGCATAGAATATTTGGATTATTCATCACACTGTCTTGTTACCCAACATTTTACTGTGCCATACTATTCACTTCCTATACAGTACTACTCATCAGCATCCATAGATCTCAAAATAGCTGAAAAGGAAAACAAATGTTACCATAGCTCTTATAAAACTGGAAAAAAATGTTGTGTTAAGTTAGAAGCTATCTCATAACTGGGAAATACAACTGTAGTCACCTGAATTCTGCCTGCTAGAAAACACTATGAAGTAAAAAAAAAGAAAACCAACTGACCAAATAAACAAACTGAAACTGTGACAGAAAAGCTTCTTTTAGTTGCTAAAGGAATTTTCTGCACTAGGTCTTAACTCATCTGACTTAAAGATTACCCCTTTTGCTGGCTATGTATTTCATGAAACCTCCAGAAGGCCATTAGCATGTGAGATTATTAATTCAAAATAATAAAAATTAAATAACATCACAGTTTTAATAACACATCTGATTGATAAATCATAGAATTGCTGTCAGACAAAGAAAACGGGAGCTCTTTTTAAAATAAGTTCAAGAGAACTTTATCTGTCATATCAGATTTTAGACATCTGATTTGGAAAAAGTCTTTGTTTTGTTCAATGAATTAGATCAGAGCTTCCACCTCCACCTTCTCAGAGAAAGTTCCTTTTCATCAAGGCTGCTCCATTGTATTACCACCTACATAAAATGTATTTGGAGAATTTAATCCAAGACTGCATGCCTCTGGCAAATATATATACTGCATGAAATATTATTTTAGATTTCAGTATGTTTTTTCACAAGTCCAATGAAACATCTTCAATCTGTTTTCTCTTATTGTAAATATTTTTTTTTTTCAAAATTCAGAAATCAATAATTTTGATCAGAAAACAGAAGGTAGCAAACTGACTAGTAGACTGTGCTTCATATATGAATTTTGATAATGTGGAATCCAAAATGTATCATAGGATTTTGTTCCTTGGCTAAAAAAAAAAAAAAAAAAAAAA
>VYXH01002487.1:378884-390642 GCA_013397275.1 Burhinus bistriatus | reverse complement strand
AAAAAAAAAAAGAAAGAAGAAAAAGAAGGCACTGCATTGCTTTTTTGGGGGGAGCAGTGGCCGTTGATTTCATTCACCTTGTGTTTAAGTTAATAAGAAACATCCTGCTGACACTGAAGTGAATAGACTAGAACAGTTCTTGGCTCTTTTGAAAGTCACAGCTTCTGGTATTTACTCTGCCTTACTCTATTTTCAATACCAAAAAAGTGAACGTAAAGAGAAGACTTTCAAAGAAGATAAATTTGCATTAATTCCAACTACAGCATTGACCAAAATACAGTACTATGTTCCACTGAAGTGCATGGCATATATATAAAAAGCATGACTGATGCTTTTGCTGTGTGTGCTATACTTGGAACATGAAAGGAATAAAAGATGATTTTACACTAGACTTTCAGGGGTTAGAGGTTTAAATAAGAAAGAAATAATCCAAGAACATACCCAACCTTACTAGAAATTACTGAATGTCAGTTGTTGATAAAATAAATTGAAATAAATTTCTCCTGGTGTGTAAATATACCAAAACAAAAACAATCAAACAATAAAATCTGTTAGTTTTCTCTTCAAATCCTCACTTAATCAAATAAAAAGTAGCAATTACAACACATTACATGTATTTGATTGAAATACCTAGTCAAATTCTATAAGTTCTGGTAAGGTCACACTGTGCTGAGTTGCAAAATTAAAAAAAAAAAAAAAAACAAGACATTTGACATCTGCAGAATTCAAACAGCAATTTCTGCCTTGCCAAGGGTGATCTCATGAAGCACAGGGAAATGTTATTTTTCTGTGTTAAGTGACACTGAATAAGGTGGGGAGGAAACAGAACTAGATAGTAGCAGTATATCCTAGTTCTGGATAGGAAGTTAAGGGGGAATTTTAGAAATTATTTTAAAGAAGAAAGGAATTAATTTTTTGCAGACCTCTGTGTGCAGTTACATTTCCTTGGCCAAAAAAGATTCTGATTGATGTTAGAAGCTAAGTAGGGTCCAGTTCTGTTCCATAATTCAGTGGGACTTCCTGACATTCCAAGATTTGGTATGCATAGCACAAACAGTATGCATGGTGAATGAACTAGAAAACTTCATTAATTCCTGTTTTCGTCACTAAGCTCATTGATTAGAAATTAAGCATGGAGTTACATGCTTAAATATGCAAACAACCTGATTTTGCACATTAAAAACCCCCACAATTAAACATGTCATAAGAACTGTATGTTAATCTATAAACTATCAAATAGAAGTCAAGAAGGTGAGGTATATTGGCAGAAGAAAGGAAAAGTGTCTGCTGGACTTCAAATTGTATCATTGAATAGTGATGCATCTTCGAGAAACCATGGCATCAAGGGTACCAGAAGTTAGAAAAAGCTGATCCTTTTTCTAAAGTACATGGCACAAAATGGCACAAAATCCATTATGATAGTTCCATGGGAAGTTATGGAATTGTGTGCTACAATCATACAAAACACAGAGCTGCTTGTTGCAAATGTTTTTCAAAATATATAGTCCTATTACTTTATGTAAAGCCCATAAAGTAGTATTATGCGATGGCACATAGCCGCCTCAATGACAACTTCAATCTTAAAACATTGGTTTATCAAATGTGGGTTTTGAAGATATTCAAACATAGTTCTAACACAAAATTATTGCTGAGTCCTTGCATATGTTACTTTCCCACTTCTTAATTTCGGGAAATTGTACAGTGACCTAAACAAACAACCATCCATAAAAGTTTTTGTAAAATGTGCTATACAATCATAATTGGCTCTTCATGAAAGAATATACATTATCATCATTTTATATTATTATATTTCCCTTTAATCTCAAAGAATGAGTAGAGTAACTGGTTGGATTCATCTGTCTAACAGCACAAATGGGAAGCGGTCCTCGTTTCATGTCTCTTTTGATAATGAGTGCTATTTCACTGCAGAGAAAAGTAATCTTTGATATGCCTTCCACTCTTCAGAAACCTCCTGCCTGCTCATGCATCACTCACAGGAACACTGTCAAGCCCTCCAGGCAAGGATTGCTCATTCTCCTTGCTGCTCTCACTCTCTACATAATTTGCAATGTAAATAAACCAGAACAGATTAATAGATTGTAAGGGACAGAGAGAAGTAAAAGGAGAGAAGAGAGGTATTTGGACTTGGTATGTGATTTTACCTTTACAGCAAAGATTTTACAGCCTAGATTATAGAATAATAACTGGAAAGAAATCCAGAAGGCAAAGACAAGGCTCCCTACCTGGATTCACAGCATCTCCTATCCACTTAAACTCTCTAGTCACAAATCAGAATTGTACAGCCTATGATGATTTGCATTGGCTACTTCTTTTACTCATAGATTAAATGCATCATAATTAATAAATAGGTTCTGTAATGGACAAGGGAATATATAGTAGAAGGGATCATTTTGTTCTTCCTCGCGCTTGTCTGTTCTGTAGATAGCACCAAAATGGGTGATTTGCAACTTTTTGGAGACAATGTTACAAACACTCCATGTTTATGATATCATAGGTAGTGGTACTTCACATACACTGAAATGGAAACACTCCAAAGTATTTCACTAATGATGGTTTTGGGGTTCGTTCTGGTTAAGCTCTGTTAAACAAAAACATCACCTCACTAGGAACAGAGCCTTACTATTGAGCAAGGTCTGATCCTGGAGGAGTTTGCTATCTAGGTATTGGTTTCCTCATAAACCCCTCATTTTCTTTAGTTGTTTAATAGGGAAACTAAAAAAAAAAAAAAATCCAAACCCAAAAACAAAACAAAAAAAATAAAAAAAAAAACCCAACAAACAAACAAACAAAAACAAACCACCCCCCCCACAGTTCTGCTCCCACTAGTAGTTCCCACTTTGTCCTGAATCCCTGTACAGTTTCTTTTCTGTTCCTTGAACTAATATTTAATATGGAGCAGACGTGGTATCTAAAGAGTACAAGATTATGGGTAAGGGCAAGGGAGCAAAGAAATGTGAAGTTAAAACTGTTTCAGAGAGGTGAACTTTATGTAGCTAGAGAAGAGAAACAGTATCATTTATCCCTGTGCGTGGTGTAGGATCATGGAATCGCTTAGATTTGAGGCACCTCAGGAGGTGTCTAGTCTAGCTGTCTGGTCAAAGAAGGGTCATCTAGACTACGATGCTCAAAGCTTTGGTTGGAACTTCAAGATATCCAAGGATGGAGATCATACAACTTCTCTAGGTGACAATTCCAGTGATTAATTATCTTTAGAGTAAAAATTGCTTTCTTTATACTCCACTAGAACCTCCCCATTTTAATATAGGACTAGCATTTCTCTTTTCCTGAAACTTAGTGCCTTGCTTTGCTAGCTTTGCTTTTTCAGTAACTTTCTCTTTGGTACTGGAGGGTTGCTATTAGGTTTCTTCTAACCTTGTCTCCTCGAGGTTCACAGAATTATAGAATCATAGAATGGTTTGGGTTGGAAGGGACCTTAAAGATCAACTAGTTCCAACCCCCCTGCCATGGGCAAGGACACCNCCCCAAATCCTTCTCCTCAGGGCTGCTTTCAATCCATTCTCCACCCAGCCTGTATTTGTGCTTGGGATTGCCCCAACCCGTGTGCAGGACCTTGCACTTGGCCTTGTTACACTTCATGAGTTTGGCACAGGCCCACCTCTCAAGCCTGTCCATGTCCCTCTGGATGACATCCCTTCCTTCCAGTGTGTCAACCACTCCACACAGCTTGGTGGGTGCTGAGGGTGCACTCAGTCCCTGCATCCATGTCACCAACAAAGATGTCAAATAGTACCAGTCCCAGTACCAGCCCCTGAGGAACACCACTTGTCACTGCTTACCACTTGGACATCTACCCATTGACCGCAGCCCTTTGAGTGCGACTGTCCAACCAGTTCCTTTTCCACTGAGCGGTCCATCCATCAAATCCATGCCTCTCCAATTTAGAGACCAGGATATCATGCAGGACAGTGTCAATGCTTTGCACAAATCCAGGTAAATGATGTCAGTTGCTCTTCCCTTATTCTCCAATGCTGTAACACCGTCATAAAAGGCCACCAAATTTGTCAGGCACAATTTGCCCTTAATGAAGCTCTGTTGGCTGTCATCAATCACTTCTTTATTTTCCATGTGCCTTAGCAGAGTTTCCAGGAGGATCTGCTATATGGTCTTACTGGGCACAGAGGTGAAACTGACTGGCCTGTAGTTCCCTGGGTCTTCCTTTTTTCCCTTTTTAAAAAAGGGTGTTACGTTTCTCCTTTTCCAGTCAGTGGGAGCTTCACCAGACTGCCACAACTTCTCAAATATGACGGATAGTAGCTTGGCAACTTCATCCACCAATTCTCGCAGGACCTGCGGATAAATCTCATCAGGTCCCAGAGACTTGTGTAGCTTCAGGTTCCTTAAATGGTCTTGTACTTGCTCTTCACCTGCAGTGTGTGGTTCTTCATTGTCCTAGTCCCTGCCGTTGCCTTCTGCAACTTGGGCAGTGTGGCTAGAGCCCTTGCTGGTGAAGACAGAGGCAAAAAAGTTGTTGAGTACCTCAGCCTTGTCCATGTCCCAGGTGACCAGATCTCCTGTTTCCTTCCTGAGTGGGCCCACATTTTCCCTAGTCTTCTTTTTGTCACTGACATACCTGTAGAAGCTTTTCTTGTTGCCCTTGATGTCACTGGCCAGATTTAAGTCTGTCTGGGCTTTAGCTTTCTAAGCTGATCCCTGGCTGCTCAGACAATTTCTCTGTCCTTGCTTCCACCCTCTCCAGGCTTCCTTTTTCTGTTTGAGATTCACCAGGAGCATCTTGTTCATCTATGCAGGCCTCACATTTTTGCTTGACTTCCTCTTTGTTGGAATGCATTGCTCCTGAGCTTGGAGGAGGTGATCTTTGAATAGTAGCCAGCTTTCTTGGGTTAAACAAGCCCAGTACATTGGACCCAGATGTGTTAGTGTTAAGGCCTGATGCTTCTGTTAAAGGATTTCCTCTTCACTATGATTGCTGGGTAGCTTCAGAAAATTTGTGATTTGAAGAATTCCATCATTCAGAGAAATCGGTAAGGAAGTAGTCAAGATGAATATACAGGTAAAGGATTCTTCACCCACATTATGTCCACTAATGGATACTAATAGCCCTTACCGGCCCTGATCAGCTTCACTGGGGGGGCTCCACCCACACACCTTGCCCATGGTCCTAGAAGCCCCATGTCATCTCTGCCAATCCCTGCCAGAAATGTATTGTAGGTATCCCTCTGTCCAGATCCCTCACAGCCGTGCCCATGCCTGGCCATGGACCCAGCTGATCTGGACTCTGACCCACAGATTGATTTCATGGCCTGATCTTGGACTTGCTTCATCAGCATGAACTTGCCTGGGCTGTTGGTTGGACCTGATAGCATCTCCAAATCTACCCTACTCACTTCCTGGGGGCTGAGATGGGCCCTGGCTGGTGAGATCTGTGCCATGCAAGCCCTTGGTGCACCCTGACACAGACAAACTTATCTTGCATACCATCATTCATCTAGATGGAAGAAAGATCTAGTGTAAGAGGAAGCAGAAAGCAGAATTGGAAAAACAATTACAATTCAGTAACGCTGAATCTGTTGTTTGATCCATTGGTAAAAATGAATTTCCCTTTTCCTGGAGGCCAGCAGAAATCTACCCATTTTCTCTGATGAAGTCAAAGAATTTTCAGTAGAGGGGACTGTGACAGCACATGTCCACGCTTTAGGGTGTCTTGTGGGACAGCTTTTACAGTGGTTGAACATGTATGGGCGTCAATCAGCCGACAACACAAAATTGGTAATTGGTCGCCTGGGTAACAGTTAAAAGCTGGAATAATGAGATGTTAGGTATATGACACTTAATAGGATATTGTCTATAGAAACTGACCTGGCCAAACCATGTGAGGTTTATGACTAATGACAGTTGTGCAGACCCGTGATTTTAACCATGAAGCTTTAAAAAAATCAAACAAAGTTGTTCAGTGGGCTATCTCAACTACACAAAGCATGGGAAAAGTTTGCATATCAGGGGCAAAAGGACCAGACAGCAAAGAGAATTCCTGGATTTATGGCATTAATGAGCCACTACGTTAATTATGTCAGAATCTGCATAAAGATTTGGAAATAGAACTAAATTGTGGAAAGGAAGACAGACACAAGCGAGAGACATGAGGGAGACACGAGTAGAAAAAATGTAGGTGCTCCAGCACTTCAAATATCTGCTGTTTTGATATAAATACCTGTGACTCTTTTACAGGAAAGGAACCCAGTAGTTGTATTTTTTCCAAGGAGTACAACTTTCTACTACTTCAAGAGCATTAGCATTATATTTGGTGACTAGAAAAAAGCTCACACAAGACCTTCTTTAAATTGAGTGTTATTATTTATACATACAGCAAGCAAGCGTAAGTGGTTTTTGAGGCCTTGGTCTGGTAGAAACAGCAGCTATTATCCATTATTCTGACTGGGAACCTGAAGAGAAGCTGTTTCTGGAAAAGCTATCTTTTACTTTCAAATGCAACCAGCAGGAATGAAATCAGCTTGCTTTAGAGAACATGGAGACTGCTGACTTTAAGCAGCAGAGAAAAATACCAAAGCAGGTTATATCAAGAAAGAAGCCACCCCTATTGCCGGTGGATTCAGTACATTCAGAGCAATGGGGGAGGGCAGACATTTTCAGAGAAAACCGTCTCCTTGAGTTTTGTTGAAAAGGACACATTTGTGACCTCTATTAAAGGAGAAATTCAGTGTGAAGAATGGAAGTGAAAAAAACCCAACTTCATCTAACTAATTTATTTTAGAAATGTATCATCTTCAGAGATCTTATTTATGATTCTTTGCTCCACCAGGATAGTCTAGACATAGGAACACAGTTCTTTAAAAAACTGGTTAAAAATAATTTTAATTTATAAGCTAATTAAGATTTGTATTTTTAAATACTCAGGAGGTCTATCCAGTGTTCAGAGAACACACACTGGAGTTTTAGTGTGGATATTCTCTGTATTCGCACATAGTGAAGTAGTTGAATCTTTATGTGAAGAATTAAATTCATGTATGTTATCATGATCACAGCCTACACTATATTCTGCCAGCTCATAGACAGGAACACATCTAATCCAATGTCCTCATTAATCACTAATGGCCTCTTAGGTAGCCTTTTATCTGTTTTTATCATTTAATGGCATTGTGATAATACAAAATAATATGTTACTTAAATCCAGCAGAAAAATCTAAATATATTACATTACTAAAATCATCTTTATCTACCACATTTCCAAAAGCCTTATAAAATTTGCTTGATGACTTATTTTCTAGCATATTATGCAGACTGACATTGACTAGACAAGATTTCTCTTCCAGTGATGACTTTTTTTAGAAAACATTTTAGGCTAGTCAGCCTGTAATTGCTCAAATCATCCCACCTAATCTTTTAAAAATATATAGAAAATTGCTTTTCTTTCAATTCACCTCAATAAATTAGCATTACAGTTCAGAATTCTTTAAAAAAATTATTGGTTTTGAGTCATTTGTAAAGCCTTTTTTACAGTGTATTACATTAATAGACATCTTTTGGCATTTCCATTAACTAGCACTGGAACAAAAGTAAATAATTCAACCTGCATGAAATCCTTATCCACCCTCCTGCTGAACATGTCAAGTGTCAAACACACAAAGAAAAGGATATTTTTACCTTCTCATTGTCTTATCTCCCTCAAGAGATGTAAGCCATTGCTAGGATTCATCTTGCTCCTGGTATGGTTAAAAGATGGACATTATATTAGTCCTGTTTTACCTCAAACCAGGACAATATTCTTTATCACATGATTCATCGTGGATTTTTTTTCAGAGATATTATTCATATTCTGTATAACTTCCCTGTATTGCTTAACTTTTCATATACAATTCAGTGTGATCAGCTCCCATCTTTTTCCCTTATTTCAACATGATTTCAATAATTCCCTCTGAAGGACAGGTAACACCTCAAACAGCATAGCCTTTTCTGTAACCTTTTAACTAGAAAATTTATTACAGCATTTTTTAGTGCCTACATTCATATAAGTTAGCCTATTAAAAGAGAGTAAGACCCGGTTAGAGTGAGACAGTCACACATAAATACATCTTTAGTTCAATTCTGACCAAGAGACTGTGTGACAAGGACATCCTACATCCCTTGATTTTATATGTGTCTTAGATGGAAGCTACATTTAGAACAAGGAGAAAAATAATGTTTCCACTTCCGTGTGCTGCAGTCTGAAAGTTTATGAATGATATTCATTTTGCCAAACACAGACACAAGCAGCAGATCTAGAGATACCAGCCTGTGAAGCAGCCATGTCCCATAGGTCGTGATTCATCTCATCCTGATGTTGGCATCTAAATTAGGCCAGATGAATTGTGTCTTAACTTGCTTATTTATTCTGCGTTGATTGTAAAGAGAGACCAAGATGGCTGCCAACATTGTATTTTGTGTGAATCCTGTACTGTTGGTACATTCACCTACCACAAATCACCAGAGGAGAAAAAAAAAAGCTCATTTTAAAATCTAAAAATCTAGTGCAGATACTCTAATCTCTAGGAGGCCATGATTAAGCATGGTAAGGTGCACTTAAAACACAAATAGAATGAATATGCATATACATCATGTAATCACTTTGATTGTACTCTTCAAGGACAGTGTTTAAACACAAAAATTATTGGTAGGCTGATTTGTGCAAACTTAACAATAAGAAGGAAAATAATTACTTATTTACGCTGAGAGAAGTGAAGTTACTGCTGGTGCAAGTAGGCAGTTTTGTTTGAGTCAGTGAACAGGATTGTTCTAAAAAAAGAAAACCTCTGGAAAGCTCTAATAATTTTTGTCCTGTAGTTCTCAGGGAAGGATTAAGCTATAAATTCAATTTAATTTTAATTGCTTTAGGTCTCTAAGGAACCTGTACATAACAAATGGAGTCCCAGAGGTGAAAGTACTGAATTGGTCCTCGCATTATGTTTAAATGAAACACACAAGAAACTTGCTAATTAGCAGGGGCAGAAACTGAAATTATTTAGGATTTTATTTAATCCGAGGCAAATAGCTTTGAATTTAACAATTATCTAATTATACTGTTTTAATATTGTGGAGGTTTTTACACTTGTATATGAAGAGGAGCTAAATTCTTAGAACAAGGAGTAAATTCTTTATTTCCACTAAAGCAAATACGTTATCATCTGCTTGACCTATGGCACAGCAATTAAGGATGCAGAGCTCAATTGTCTGGAGAGATTATACAGAATTCATTCATTAAGCTGGAAATGTTTAATTAACATGCGAATCATAAAAAGAACATACATCGTTATGGTTTTGTGGAGTCCTATAGAACCTTAAGAGAATATACTCATTCAAAACAACAATATAATAACTCACGCTTGGAGGGGTTGCCTTGGCACATCCGTCTGCTGTCTGGGCAATCTTCAAAGCTCTCCTGCATATAGGATTGGGCGAAGTTTACCAATGAGCAGAAATTTAGGAATTCTCCGTTGAGATCCAGATTTTCAGATATCTGTGATTTTAATGGGAGTTAAGTATTACTGAGCATCTGATCCCACAATCGGCACCATAATACAAGGAAGGGAGGAGACTGAAGAATGGAGTAGGAAGCGGAATTGTGTATGTTCATGTTAATAGAGCACTTTGAGTGTCACCTTGTAGTACCCTTCCTGCCAAGCAGAAGTAATCTGATGGCTACTTACCAACATTCACTCGCATGCTGAAGGAGCTACCTTTCCTTCCCATTCTTTGGTTCCTCACATTGACTTTAGGTTCACATGTGGAGGCTTGTTACACATTTACAGTGCACTTCGGCATTTACAAACCAAAGTTGTTTTAGTGGTAAATATTTAAAGAGGACGTGGTCAATGATAGAGGAATTTCTGGCTGAAAGACATACTGAACCAGGTCACGTTTTTAGCATAAATCCATAGGCACATCATGTTGTCAGATCTCACAATTCTATTACAGATTTCATGGCTGCAAATGCTCAAGGATTAACAGCTGGAATGTATGCATTTTGGAGATGACATAAAAGTAGGAGGGGCAGGGAGAGAAACACAAGGAGGTAACGACAGCATCAATGTAGGGAGAAGAGAAAGATATGTCACAAATGACACCAGAACTATATGTTTGTTGAAAAAGAGAGGTTGGTGGAGATACAAAAACAGAGGAAAAGGTGAAAAAAAGGAACTCACTTTAAGAGACTGCCAAGAAAAGAAGCAGGAAAAGTTGAAGAGATTTAGCCAAAATAGTACTTAAAACTGTTATCAGAAGAAAGTGATAGTTGACCTGTGGACAATATTTCAGAAAAAAAGGTCTTTGAGCAAGGGATGAGTCCTGAGGGCTAGTGGTAAAAATCAACAGGTGATAGAGGCAGAAAGAAGGGCTCATGAGGCTGGCGCACCAGTGAAGAAACATAGTTTTGAGCTAATCTGGCCGGTGGATGAGGAACATCTATTTTCACTGCTTTAATTTGCCTCCCCCTTTCCCCTGTGACCTCAGCTGGGATTATTTATGCTCCTAAGGAAGTACATAGACACGTAAAGTGATTTTCAGAGTCTTATAGATTATAGTTTTTATTGACTCTTTGACCATCCTATTTTCACAATCATAAGCAATGTGAAAGTGACACTAGAGTCACAAAGAAGTATATTCTGCAAGGACGTTGCTCAGGATGACTGTAGGAGATCCCATCAGTTTACTTTAGAAGAAAATCTGACCCAGAATATTAAATGCTTTAAAGCAACTATGGGAAAGAGTCAAGCACATATTTTGATCCAGATCTGCTCTATGTAGGAGAACTCGTAGTTGTTTAAGGCCATCAATTACTTGACTCACTTTTATTTCAGTAGCAGTTAGGCTTCGAGATATTTAAGAAAATACTATTAAACCTACTGTAATTAATGTGAATTTATTGTTTAGGTATCTCAAGGGGGCGAAAAGGCAGCGAAATCTGGAGAGTTTTTCAACAGAAGACAGGATGTTGGATAACAAGGCGGCAGTAGAAAACGGAGTCCAGAATGCAGGGTCCAAGAATACTTTCATTCAGAAGACAAAAATGTTTTGGGAAAAGTTAACATGACTAAGTGGTACTGCAGACTGAGACAGGAGGTACAGGTTGGAGGCATTAAATTTTAGTGTTGGTTACCCTCCAGAGGAGCTTCATGACTGTCGCTAAGGGTAGAATTTGGCTTGCTGTCTGTACAGTGTGAACTTTTCTTAATTACACTGCATATGCTGTTTGCTACTTTTTCTTTTATCTTTTCTGTGCTTCACAGTGATTTGTCACTGTGGAAAGGACTTTTTTCTCCATTCCTGTTAAAAAGCATAAGCAAAAAGGGCACGTCTGCTACACCTACTTAGTCGCACGAGTGACTGACTTGCTTCAGTAACATGAATTTGTTTTCATCTCTCTTAAGTAATTACTTGCCAATAAAACTGTTCCTTCATTACTTTAGAAACCTTTCTGGTGTCTTCTGAGCATTGCCTGCATCTCAGACATATGGCCTTTTCTCCGTAGATGCCCCCAACTTCATCCATTATTGTTACTTTAGGAGACATCAGTTCTTAATCAAGAGAATGCTGTGTAAGGTCGTGTGGATTTGTACTTTTTCCGTCAATCCCAACAGCTGTGTGCACAAACATAAATTAAACTATTAAAAATCTAAGGAGATTATAATGACTGCAATTAACTTCCAACTTATTTAATAAAACGGGTGTTTCCAAAGAAGGGTCACATAAAAGGAACAGATTGCAT
>VYXH01002487.1:333760-378857 GCA_013397275.1 Burhinus bistriatus | reverse complement strand
AAAAAAAAAAAAGTACTTTGCTGCTTATATCCAAAGAGTGGCAAAAGAAAAGTTTGCTTTGATGTGATTCCAAGGAGACCACGGGAAAAGTAGAGAGCAGCTTGGTTTTTATCTTGGGCTGTGTTTTCACTTTGTGTAGAAACTGTTGAACAATCTGGTGGTATTGATACAAAAACACCGTTGGATGTCTGTTTACTGCATGGAAGCAACCTTAATCGGGTGAAATATCCTTTGATAGCATTAGCATAATCTGTCTTATTTTAAAGCTTTTTGAAATGCATAATATCATCCTATTTGTTTCTCCTTTTTGTCACAAAGATGTCTAGTCTTACACTTATCAAGTAAGAATTTTACATTTATATTTCTCTGATGGTTTCAATCACCTGTTATGCATACAGGTAATTCTGCATTTATAGAGAACGTTCCAGCATGAATGTAAATCCACACCTTTATTGGGCAATTGACTGGTGAAATCTGTTTAAATACGGAATTATTTGATTGCACATTATCGAATTCATAACGTTTGTAGAGACGCTAAGCATAAGATACTGTACCTATCACAGTCCAGGAGTCAGAGAATTAAAGCTGTGAGAAACCAGCAGAGGTTCCAAGAGGGCAAGGTGTGAATGTTTAACTGCGCTAATGCCCGAGCCCTACATAAAATAAGCTGGAGTCAATGAAAGCCAGACTGACTAGCTAAATTGAATGAAAGCCAAATGCATAGCCAGATTCTCTGATGACAGGATTTGATGGAATTCTGATGAACTCAGTGAAACTATACTCATATGTAGGAGGCGGCTAGCTGACCCAAAACAGCAAAGTTTGAAAGGAATGAAAATTCAGAAGTGTTTTATAAACAATGCTGTAACAGAAAAAGTCCTAAGGCTATTTATAGTTACCGATGAATCTGATTAATTAGGAAGACTACAGACATCATTAATACTTAGCAATAAAACAGCACTTTGACAGTGTCAGTTCCGTACAGCGCCAACACTACAGTCGGGTAGTTAGTGGGGGAGCAGTATAGGTTAGCTATTATGAAGACAGTGAGAACTAAATGTTCTTATCTTGCTAGTATGTGTTGGAAAATACAGACACAAGCACACAAGAAATTTGTAACCTTATAAAACAGTTTGTAGCATCCCTTTTTATGTTCAGCCAAGCTGCCACACACCCTCCTCTGTGTGCTTGAGCACAGCAAGTGAAATCCTCGCTGACCACCACTGCATAGGTGCAATAATGTACAAGACCTCTGCAACACATTCATTGAATATGCTTTTCCAGCTCAAAAAAATCTGCTCCAGACAACTCCGACATGAAAAGAAGAGATGGAGCACGTAGTTTCACGATAATTTCTCACCACTCGCGTCATGAGTGCAGTCACAGAAGAGCTGAATGTCAGGATTCCTGTGTGCTGCAGTGTGAATTGCTGCAAGCCTCTCCCCAAATTTGGGGATAAGCAGGGAAATCCCCGTGGAGGACTACTCTGCAAATACAGAGTAAGTTCTGCTCTAGCGTATTCTTCCTGCACTGGCGTGTTGTGGGGCTGGGTTTGGTGTTAGTAGTTGGGCTGCTTCTGCTTAGTGCCGGAGGGAAATAAGACTCATAAAGATTTTACTGAGGGCTGTAAAGCTCTGGTGGGAATGAACAGGGCACCAAGAAGTTAAACCCAAGGTTTTCAATGGTATTCACCAAACTCTGATGCTTGATTATTCTTAAGCTCAATATGTTATAAATCTGCCCTCGGACTAAGACTCCAGCTCATCAGAAAAAAATTAACTCCCAGCAATGAGTATAAAATCCAAGCTACAGTTTGCCATAATTTGTTTGCTGGTAACTGAGACATGATTTAACTATTTGTTGGTCTCTCCTTTTGCTTCAGCCTTCTTTTGGTTCGGTAGTTTACGGCCATTCTGCTGTTTCTGCATCCTTCCCTTGTAAAACAAAAAGGAGTACGCATCTTTCTGTGTCCTGAGTCCTATTACTATCCATAAACACATTACTTTCCAACCAGATAACAATTCATATTTATTCCCATGCGTTGATTTTCTCATATCATTTTACCAAGAACTACTGCTGTGAGAGAATTCTTCAGGATGAACTCCTCCTCTCCATCATCTCTCTGCAGTATATCAAAGCTAAATCTTGCCTGTTTTACTGAAAAATCCCCTGATGTTCAACAGAGGGATGTTTACCATAGAAATCAGTGTGTGAAACTTTGATTATTCACCAGATAGACATGCAAAAACACATTTTGACCTCAGTGTGTAAAGGAAAAAAAAAATTATCAAATTAGAATACTTATTTGAAGAGACTGGTCAGCAAATTTTCCTTTGCTATTACTGATTCCTACAATAAAACATCTTTGTGTCAAATCCTGTTCATATTTCCAAGAAACGCATTAGCCCTGATTGTTACAGCAGTACGAAAGCAAACCATATTAGTTTCTTACTGACAAAATATATACCTTCCACAGTCATTACCTTCCACAACATAAGTACTTTTTTGGCAAAGATGGCTTGTGTATCTTCCTCTCAGCACTAGGACTTTCTTCAGTTCAGATACATAGATTAAAAGAGTGGTATTTGATTTATCCCCATAAGTGACTGGTTCTTTCTGGTTTTAATATTTGAAAATTCTGATTGAAATGATTTTCTAATTTTTTTCCAGATCACCATTAAAAATATTAATCATTACTCTGAACATACTGGCTATCCTCTCTGTCCTTAAATAAAAATAAACGTAGGTCTATGCAATAATGTATCAGTGCTTAGGTCTTTGCCCTGATCTTGTTTAATATACCAGTACAGACAGCCTGTGAGTGACCTACAAAAATGGTCTCCCTGAAAGATTTCTCTTTAGCTATTCACGTTTTAAGCTGCAGTTATCTCTGGTCCCTCGAGCTGCCCATTTCCATTCTGATTTACACATTTCCTTATCCCCGACAGCACTTTATTCTTCTCTGCAGTAACTCAGCCACAAATACCATCTGCTAGTGTCTGAAAGACGGTCTCTGCCTCAGACAACTTCTCTTGATCCTGATATTCTTCAGCAGAACCTGCCCTTTCTTTCTTCCCTGCCCCACTCTATTTCTTTATTTGAACATTCCTATACTACTTAAAATTGCTCAAGCTATAGGTTTCAGGCAGGTTTCAGTTCTCTCCCTTGGAAGGTACAGTCATATATTTTCTTCTGATTGTATCCAATTTCCTTGAAACATCCTCTTCAACTCCATCTTAATGACTGCAAGAGGGCTATGAGTAGTCTCATCAGTTGCATGCTGCCGTTGCACTTACCCATCTGCACACTCTATCCCATCCTTGATTTCTTTCCTCCTATCTACAGCTACAGTCAAACAGCAATGACGAAAAAGACTAAACCTGCTGACATTTGGTTACAAATTTAGTTTTTCCTCAGCTTCCAACGTCCCCAAACACTTCAGGCAAATATCTCCAGGCTCCAAGTGCGAAACACGAAATACACAAATAGCTTTAAATGATGAAAAACTTGGGAGAGGTTCACAAAGCTAATTAACTGTCATGTTAGTTTTCTATAGTGACACGTGAGTATGACAGTTATCAATCTGAATGCTCTCTAAAGAACAAATGAAAACAATAGTTAACTTCCTCTTGAGGCTTTTGGGATTTTCAAGAGAAAATAAAATTGAAATATATGTGTTCTTTTCAGCTGCCATTTGAAATATCTCACTGCCAGTAGACTCGCAAAAGTATCATCCAACTATGTATAGTGCAAAGGCTATAAAGGACTATAGCCTGCTTAAAAGGATGTACAAAATTTTGAGAAGTGAGGTGTCTTCCCTGAGGTTACACTACCTTCTGGTGACAAGAAGGGAACACAGGTTTTGTGAAGCTTAGTCCTGTTCTGTTTCTCCAAAACAAAAGCTTCCTTCTGGACACCTGACCATGGGGACCTCTTCCTCCACGAGTCATTGCTCGTATGTAGCTCAGAAGGTCAGACCAGGCAGTTGGAATTCTGACTGTAAAGGAATCAACCTTTGGTCAAACTTCTGTCCTCTCAGTGGAGGCAGACTGATATCCTACAAAAGCTTTTCCTTATTTGCATTTTCATAAGGGGAATCCTCCTGGAAACTCTGCTAAGGCACATGGAAAATAAGAAGGTGGTTGGTGGCAGCCAACATGGATTCACTAAGGGCAAATCATGTCTGACAAATCTGGTGGCCTTCTACAATGGCATTGCAGCATTGGTGGATAACGAGAGAGCAACAAACGTCATCTACCTGGATTTGTGCAAAACATTTGACACTGTCCCACATGACATCCTGGTCTCTAAATTGGAGAGTCATGGATTTCAAGGATGGACCATTCAGTGGATAAGGCATTGACTGGACGGTTGCATTCAAAGAGTTGAGGACAACCGCTTGATGTCCAAGTGGAAAGCAGTGACGAATGGTGTTCCTCAGGGGTCAGTACTGGGACCAGTATTATTTAACATCTTTGTTGGTGACATGAACAGTAGGATTGAGCATATCCTCAGCAAGTTTGCTGATGACACCAAGCTGTGTGGAGTGGTTGACATGCTGTAGGGAAGGGATGCCATCCAGAGGGACATGGACAGGTTTGAGAGATGGGCCTGTGGCAAACTCATTAAGTTCAACAAGGCCAAGTGCAAGGTCCTGCACACGGGTTGGGGCAATCCCAAGCACAAATACAGGCTGGGTGGAGAATGGATTGACAGCAGCCCTGAGGAGAAGGACTTGGNTTGGCCCAGGTTGCCCAGAGCAGCTGTGGCTGCCCCATCCCTGGAGGTGTTCAAGGCCAGGTTGGATGGGGCTTTGAGCAACCCGGTGTAGTGGGAGGTGTCCCTGGCCATGGCAGGGGGGTTGGAACTACTTGATCTTTAAGGTCCCTTCCAACCCAAACCATTCTGTGATTCTGTGTTTGTATGAAAGAGACAGGGCATGAAAGAAAGGAAGAGAATTCTTTAAACTGTATTATCAGCAATATTAATCCATCACATAATTTCATTACACATGGCTTCCTAAAGACCTAGAAATGCATACAACTGAATGGCAGTACATCTTTATATAAGCTGTTAATGGACTCCTGTAATCCAGCTCTTTTTAAAGGTCAGCAGTGCACTCATGAGCAAACAGAACCTGAAAAGGTAGGGGGGAACAGTGGCCATGTCATAGAAAAACTTGAAAAAATTATTAAAGGTTAAAAGTCAGTAAGAAAGGAGGCTCATTTAGAATCCTGAACCTGTTCAGTCACATTTACAACACTCTTAAAAAAAATTCTTATTTTAGTTAATGCCGTAAAAAATAGGCAAGAGACCGAGGGGTTTTTCAGCTTCCTGCTCTTCTCTGCAACAGACACACTGATATGAATTGTTGGGTTTTGTTAATCAGTGTCTACACCTTTGTTTTCCTGGTATGTGTACAACTTCTGTAGAATACAGTATTTTACAAGCTGTATATTGCAGCAGCACAACACAGCCTTTTCCTGAACAGCGGATTCTGATAGAAGCTCTTGTCCCCAAATGCTTCACCCAGCAGAATGAGACAGACGGCAGAATGAAACAAAACAATGTGTAAACACAATGTACCCAGAATTAATTGAGTATTTAGTCATAGGGTAAATAATAGCGAAAAATTAAGAAGGATAGGCAAGGGGGAAAAGCATATGGTTTTGGATGACATTTTAATAGAGATGAGGAAAAGTGACATAAAAAGCTGTTCTATTATTATTTTGGCATTTATCTTAGAATAAGGCCTGGGGAACTAACCATGCCTGAAGCTGCACCCTACTAATGCTACCGGCAGAAAATAATCAAAGAAGACATCCCAAGTCATTTGAGTCCTTGCAAGAGAATCTGACTACAGAAGAGACTTTTGATCCAGGAGGATGCACAAAACTTCTCTACCACCAGAATAAAATTTGCTGTAACAATAAATCCAAGTAAAGAAACACAAGAACCTTGTTAAAGTAAATTAAAGAAATAGTAACTATAAACAAAAATATATACTGTTCCACAAGGCATGGCCAGATAAAGGGCATTGGAGGTATTTATGAGGGTGCTATTAGTTAAAATTTCAGATGAACAGAGATTGAGTAAAAATGGTGCTACAGATTACAGGGGAAATACAGGGGCAAAACAACTTGCTAAAGGCGAAACTGAGGAAACGTAGTAGGATTGGGATTTATATTACAAAGTTGTGACTATGTCTGAGTTAGCCTCTGTTGCCTGTTCTTGTAGATCTCCATGGTCAATGAAGAGATTTTTAAACATCTGCTTTAGGTTAAACTTACCACTGAATTGCCCATTTCTCTCTGGGGACTACAAAGAGGTGATAAGTCAGATGTATAAATCTGTACCTGATTAGCTAAATCCCATTAGATATCTCCTGAATCTTGGGTTGATTTTATGCCAGATGGCCAAACAGCCTTTCAAAAGTATCTGGAGCCGAATCAAAACCACTCCGGCACTAGAATTTTCCTGCAAGGCCGTGAGAAAGAGTAAGAGTCTTGCACTTAAATCCTTTACAGCCAGCATGGTGCCTATCTGTGTAATTGTCTTTTGGAAGAGAGAAGTATGAGGGAAGATGAAAAGGCGGATCCTTGACTTCTGAGTGTAAGAGCAATAGCTAAGACTCATCATTTGGTCAGAATTCTCACTGAACAAGGACACGTGAAACAAATAGAGAGGAAAAAGAAATGATCAATAATTCTTTGAGCTGCAGCTTCCTCCTGGGAAAGCTACTAAGGAATAGTAGGGTGAAGCAGGAGGTAGATCAGAAGCACAATGCTGCTCCTAGAACTGCAGGAAGTAAAATGTGTTACCTATGATACTTCAGCAACAACTGGAGCTTTGGTTATTCAGTACATGCCTTCAGGGAAGGAGTATTCTGTGTAACTGTGTCTGTTTTCTCAGCAAAGTGCAAAAGAAACAAAATATTCAGAAGAAGTAAGTTCATAAAGAGTTATACTGTTGAACAGACAGTTGCTTTTCAAACAAACATTGGTCCTTACTGCACAGCAAAAAGATTTCTTGCTTGAGCAGGTCCTAAGAATCAGAAAAAACCGTAACCTTATCATGCTGTAAAAATACTTTAATGCAACACAGACCTTCGAACACCAAGTTCACTTTTAAATACGTTTCCATGATGTGTCTGTGGCATGAGTTAAGTGAGGGAACAGATTTGTGGGAGTGTGGAATAGCTGAGAGGGAACGATATATTAAAGTTTTGATTGATGTGCGGCAGGCTGCCTATTAATTTGGTCTGTATGTACATGGTAGCTGAACGCGCTATGATTGCTTTGAGATATATGAACAAAGGATGCCAATGTGTATCAGTACCTATTTACAATACTCACATTCTTTGCAGAGTGTTCTGCAAGGCTGACAGGCTGAAATTCATTCATGAGTGTGCATATCGACAGGAATAGAATAGGAACATAACACAGACGAAAAATAATACCATCTGTTATACCCATCTTGGAAGGTAACACACGGAAGAAAAAACTGGGTGCCTAACGATTCGGTGACAACATGGGCAGCAAAAATAAAGGCTACTGTTGCAGACATCTCTACCTGAGCTAGAGTCCTAGCTACCTTTCATTCTCATTGGAAAAATATAATTTACTCATTGTCCTGTAATTTACTCATGTGCACTGTGCCTTGGATATCCTCATTATCTAACAGAAGAAAAATAGTAGGCAAATACCCATAGTTAATGGGTACTTGCAGCCCAAAAGGCCAACCATATCCTGGGCTGCATCAAAAGAAAGGGAGGCGATTCTCTACCTCTACTCTGCTCTCGTGAGACCCCACATGCAGTACTGTGTCCAGTTCTGGAGCCCCGAACATAAGAAAGACATGGACCTCTAGGAGTGGGTCCAGAGGAGGGCCACAAAGATGACCAGAGGGTTAGAGCACCTCTGCTACGAGGACAGGCTCAGAGAGTTGGGGTTGTTCAGCCTGGAGAAGAGAAGGCTCCGGGGAGATCTTAGAGCCCCTTCCAGTACCTGAAAGGGGACTACAAGAAAACCGGAGAGGGACTTTTTACAAGGGCATGTAGTGATAGGACGAGGGGTAATGGCTTCAAACTGGAAGAGGGGAGATTTAGATTAGATAGTAAGAAGAATTTTTCACTCTGAGGTTGGTGAGACACTGGAACAGGTTGCCCAGGGAAGCTGTGGCTGCGCCATCCCTGGAAGTGTTCAAGGCCAGGTTGGATGGGGCTTTGAGCAGCCAGGTCTAACAGAAGGTGTCCCTGGCCATGGCAGGGGGGTTGGAACTAGTTGATCTTTAAGGTCCCTCCCAACCCAAAGCATTCTATGATTCTATGATTTTATGATTCTATGATTAATGAGATGAGTGTCACCCCCCCATACATATTCTGTTAGAAGCAAGAGCAAGGTTGGTCTCAAAACTCCTGAATGGACAGGACAGCACAACCAATCAATTTTAGTGGTTGATAACGTTATTTTCAAAGAGCAAAAGGACCCTTTGTTCCAAGCAGAAACCTGTCCTAAACTGCCAAACTGTGACTGTAAACCTAACCTTTACATTTATACAGACATATACTAATGTTGCTCTATTTTCTTTAGTACAACAAAACGAAGGGGGCAGATAAACACCTTATCCTTATTCCAGAACCAGACATGTTGATATATCTCTTCTTGCTTTTAATCAGACTCTTCCAGTCTCTTACACCAGCACAGTGTGCATACATATTAATTTCTCCATTAAACCATTTTCTTTGCAACAAACAGAAGGAAATTGTCATCATCGGCAGCCCAGAAAAAAAGAGAAAATTTTAATCAGAAAAAAACTCACAAATCTTAAAGCCATTTAACCAGAAGAATGTGGTGTCAGTCTTTGCAGTATTGGATTTTTAACACCAGATGGTACTCTCCAAAGGTATAAACTGCACTACCACATGACATAGGTTGTTGCTTCAAGTAATCAAGATGTATTTGCTTTTATAAAACCCATAATGAAATGATTGCCTAAGGTTCAGTTTCTTTTCTTAGAAAAAGAGAGTATTTGGAAGAAAGAAACCAGATCTCATTTTTTAATATTTTGACAATGTCTGTCTTTATTAATGTCTTATTAAGAAACACATTTGACTAATGCTTTTCAGCATTTGAGCATTCAGAGGTGAAGAAAGCAATTGAGTGTGTGCTTTTTAACCTCTGGATTTAGTCATCTATGTGTAACTGTGAACTGTTGGATGCTAGCCAGTGGTTCTTCAGCATTAGTGCAATTCATCAGAATATCCACTGAAGCAAATGGGAATTTAATTGTAAAGGTGTAAGGCCAAAATAATTTTTGGTCTGCTGCTATATTTCTTTTAGTTACTTTACCAAATGTGGCTTTGCTGAGTTTATACAGTTTGGGATTCAGCACTTAATGCTGCACTTAAATTTTGAAATTCATCTAACACAAAAAGAAAGAGTGAGTTTCCAAATACCGATAGTGTAATTACAAAAAAAAATGTTTCTAAGTATTAGCATTCACAGTTTTATGGGACTGCTACTCCAATTGCAATAAAGGACTGCTGATGAGTAAAAGACTGAAAATGATTAGATGAAATAAGCTAAATTACTCTTTGTGTTGTGGTAGGAGCAGAAACAGAGGGGAAAGTTAAAGGCAGGAAAAGTTGAAAGCATCTGAGAGGATCTAGTAAACAAGGAAATCACTGACAGTTATTAAGAACTCAGCTGAAACTTTAATGAATTGCATATATAGTTTTCATTTTCTGAATTGAAAAGGAAAGATGATCGTCATTCTGTCAAAATAAAACAACAAAAAATGTGGAGTAGGATTTAGACAAATTCTCTGCAATATCCCTTACAGGTTTTTTTTCCCTTCTCTTCAACTAATTTGCTGAACATGTACAATAAAGGTTGAATTGAACAGTTCACTATTGAAGCTGAAGTGTAGGGAAAAATTTATTATGCCAATTCCACAGCATTAGGCATTCAGAAAAGCTCTTCAGTGTCTGAACTGGTTTTGCTTCACACTCTGAATTGTAATATGTTGCTGAAAAACACACAGCATTTGTTAGCGTTGTTGCTGACAGCTGTAGTGTATCCATTAAGGAGTTTCCTCATTTAATACACCTTAACACCAGATCTTCATTTACATCATATGATTAAGTTCTCAACTTTTTTTTTCAGGCAAAGGTCATGTTTTTCCATCTCTTTACATATAGCTGTCTGTATATTTTCAGCCTGGAAGTTATAAAGCTATATAAGAAGTTGCTTAGGAATACGCTTCTGAGGTAAAAAAAAATATTAGAAATACATCAGGGCTAAGGTACCATCAGGGCCTCTTTCAAGCAAGCCATCACTGCACCTCCCAATAGCACATTAATGGCACGGTATTACTAGGAAAATGTGAGCTGCATAGAACAGTAAGCATTTTTCATGTCTTTGGTTGATCATCTTGATCAAAATTGAACTCCTGGGCACATGTGAATACTCTGTCATTACTTGTAAAATGCTCTTTCTTTTGTTTTTAACATATTAATCACAGAATCACAGGGGCTGGAAGGGACCTCTGGAGATCATCTAGTCCAACCCACCTCCCAGAGCAGGGTCACCTACAGCAGGTTGCACAGGATGGCGTCCAGGCGGGTTTGGAATGTCTCCAGAGTTGGAGACTCCGCCACCTCTCTGGGCAGCCTCTTCCATTGGTCTGCCACCCTCAAATGAAAGAAGTTCCTCCTCATGTTTACATGGAACTTCCTATGGTCAAGTTTGTGACCGTTACCTCTTGTCCTGTCACTGGGCACCCCTGCAAAAAGACTGCTGCCATCCTCCTGGCACCCTCCCTTTTAGTATTTATAGGCATTGATGAGATCCCCTCTGAGCCTTCTCTTCTCCAGACTAAAAAGACCCAAGTCCCTCAGCCTTTCCTCATAAGAAAGATGTTCCAGTCCCCTAATCATCTTTGTAGCCCTCTGCTGTGCCCTCTCCAGCAGTTCCCTGTCCTTCTTGAACCGGGGAGCCCAGAACTGGACACAACTGGACACTGTTGTTATGAACAACAGGTAACACCTGACTTTCTTATCTGCATTTGCCTGTTAATATATCTATCACTAAAATGTGGAAATGGAAGAGAAAGAAGGGGACTTGTAGCAGCAATTCCTAAGTGAAACATTAATTTATCTTGAAAAAAATCTCATCTGCTCCAAAATTGGAGTTCATAGTGTAAAATATCACCCCATCAAATACTACAAAGTGACTGAAAGGAAAACTTCATATTTCCTCCTCCCTACTCTTGGTAGTACATATGAAGCATTTGTTTTATGTTGCTATCAGTTACCTAAAGGAAGCACTTCAGAGTCGTAACTATATATGAACATGTACATTTTAGTAGTTTAGCAATTAAGCTGGCATTATAATGCATGTCAACAATCACAGCAGGCTTCAGTGGAGAGCCTTATTACAATAGATATTGAAAGAACACTAGGGTGGCCGTCACAGATTAGCAGCACTGGCATTAGCAAATGGACATTGTGGGTTCAGGTAGGAAAACATAGTTTATTAATTAGAGTAATGATAATGCCGTTAGCTTCCTGTGGTAGCTAATTATAGGTGCCAGATAATGTTGATGCATTTAAGGATCTGTTTTCTATTACAGTCCTAGAATATACAGCTGCAGTGTACAAAAAAAATATTTAAAATGAGAAAGCAGATCTTTAAAACAGATCTGCATAAAACTGAAGCAGAATTTAACAAAAATATTCTAAACAATAGTATAAGATATTAATAAATTAACATAACTGTTCCTAAGAGGGCTGTGAATATGTAAACCTAAGTCTTACTGGAACACAAACTAGCCCCAAATCCTTGACATAGAGCAAATAGGACAGAGATAGGTTAATATTCAAGGGAAAACATTTTGCCTCAGTTTGTTGTGCAAATCACAGAATCACAGAATAGTTGAGAGCGAAGGGCACTTCTGGAGATCATCCAGTCCAAACCCATGCTCAAAGCATGCTCAGCTAGAGCAAGTTGCCCAGGCCCATGTTCGGTCAGGCTTTGTTTCTCTCCAAGGATGGAGACCCAACAGCCTTGCTGGGAAATCTATTCCAATGGGCAATCACCATGGCAATAAAAAAAAAGTTTTTTTCCTATGTTTAAACAGTCTCTTGTATTTTAATTTGTGCCCATGCACCAATGACGAAAAGTGGGTTCTTCTGTTCAGGCTCGTTCTCATACGTTGTGGTTTAACCCCAGCCAGCAAATAGGACCACGCAGCCATTCACTCACTCCCTCAACAGTGGGATGAGGAAGAGAATCAGAAGAGCAAAAGTGAGAAAACTCATGGGTTGAGATCAAGACAGTTTAATAAGTAAAGCAAAAGCCACACATGCAAACAAAGCAAAACAAGGAATCCAGTCACTGCTTTCCGTTGTCAGGCAGGTGTTCAGCCACCTCCAGGAAAGCAGGGCTCCATCACGCGTAACGGTGACTTTGGAAGACAAACGCCATAACTCTCAACATCCCCCCCTTCCTTCTCCTTCCCCTCCTTCTTCTTCAGCTTTATATACTGAGCATGATGTCATATGGTATGGAATGTTCCTTTGGTCAGTTGGGGTCAGCTGTCCTGTCTGTGTCTCCTCCCAGTTTCCTGTGCCCCCCCAGCCTACTCGCTGGTGAGGCCATGTGAGGAGCAGAAAAGGCCTTGACTGCTTAGCAACAAACAAAAACATTGGTGCAGTGTCAACAGTATTCTTATCACAATCCGATAACATAGGACTATACCAGCTGCTAGTAAGAAAGTCAACTCCATCCCAGCTGAAACCACGACATCAAACCAACAGCTTTCTGGAGCTCAAACTCTTTCAATGAAGTCTTAATGATTCCCTCTGCAACCTTAGGAAGAGCCTTTTTAGCCTATCTGAAACCAAGTCCTGTCAGGAACTCCTGATCTCTATTCATACTATCACCTTCCTCCTTACTATATTTTCCCAGCCTCCACCTTCCAGAGATCCTCTCCCAGCTGGACATCTTCTGTTGCCTTTATAAAGAGGAGGAAGGTTCCTCCCTCTGGTTCTTTCATCTGGCCCAGAGTGAAGCAGCTAAGAGAAAGCAGACAGCTTGTTGCTGCACAGTCACAGTCTGACGGCAAAGCTCTGTCCTTAACACGGCACGTTACACTTTTTGCAACAACGAGCAAAATGAACATAAACCTTTCAGGATGCTATATGAGAAAGAAGCCATGCCTTTGACACCTCTGACTTAACACGCTGAATACTTTGAGTATATACTTGGGTAATTTGTGATGTTGAATTATAGCACTTATCATCTAATCATCTCCGGCTCTCTTGGAGTACATGCTTTGAAACTTCTTCTTGATTTTGCTGTGAAAAAAATGAGTTGTCATTATTTCTGAGAGTGTTTTTGTTTAAATGGAGTTGTATCAAGTCATTCCTCTGTTGATAGTTTACTAGAAACAAATGAAAGTGGATTGAGTTATTAAATTACTGAAAAGAAAAATAAATTTCTGAGAAAAGATAGCATATGAATTTATGACCAAATTAAAAAGATAACTTATGCGTGTATGAGCACCAAGATCCCTTGGCACAATAGACAATAGTGTTCCAAACAAGCTCTTATTGTTTGCTTTGTCAATCATGTGCATGGTGAAGAGTTCCTAAGTACTCACTGACTTGATAGCAGCTTCAAAAGTGTCTATTTGGTCAACAATTCATGCTCCTGTAGATTTCCATAATAAAACATAAAAGCTTCCTAGGAAACACTAGAATCTTTTAGGTCAAGCATCATATAATTCTGCCGTAAAGGATTCATTTCATTTTAAACTTTCCAGAATTCCTTTTTTGAATGTGTGTGAGTAGGTTTATGCATTCAGTTATTTTGAATTTTTCCTGAACCAATTTATGAAAGAAAGGAGATAAGATGTTAAAGCACCACAAAATATGAAATTACTTCCCTTTTTCATTACAACAATTCTCATAAATCACTAGTTGTTCTTAGGTGTGCAAGTACTAGTTCATGTGGCGGATTATGTTACTTGCAGATGAATAGGAATAAAAAATGAATTGCATTCAAACAGCATGTTAAGTGCAAATAACAGGAGAAGGTAAAAGAGATAATTTGAACTCTTCTGGGTAGGCAGTGGAAAATGGCTGAAGAAACACAAATGCACAAAGATATTTGGTAACTAGGGCTAGGATCCAGGAATTCTGAGGAGAACAACCAAACACTACAGTAGAAAAAAGTTATATCATGTGTTCGATGACTACATGTGAAAATGCATAAATCTTATCAACTGCAGAAGCCTTTAGACTAGTTAGAGTAGTGACGTTAGTCACAATCATAGAATCATAAAATGATTTGAGTTGGAAGGAACCTTAAAGACCGTCTAGTCCAACCACCCTCCCATGGGCAAGGACATCTTCAACTAGAGCAGGTTGCTTAAAGCCCCATCCAACTTGACCTTGAAAATTTCCTATGATAGGGCTTCCACAACTTCTCTGGGCAACCTGTTCCGGTGTCTCATCACCTTTATTGCAAAAATTTCTTCCTTATGTCTAATCTAAACCTACCCTCTTCCAGTTTGAAACTGGTACCCTTGTCCTGTCACTACAGGCCTTGGTAAAAAGTTTGTCCCCATTTTTCTTGTAAACCCCCTTTATATATCGAAAGGCTGCAATAAGGTCTCCCCAGAACCTTCTTTTCTCCAGGCTGAACAGCCCCAACTCTCTCAGCTATTCCTCATTGGAGAGGTGTTCCAGTCCTCTGATCATTTTCATGGCCCTCTTCTGGACATGCTCTGACAGGCCCGTGTCTTTCTTGTACTGAGGACCTCAGACCTGGTGGGGTCTCATGAGAGCAGAGCAGAAGGGCAGAATCACTTCCCTTGACCTGCTGACCACACTTCTATTGGTGCAGCCCAGGATACGATTGGCTTGCTGGGCTGCAAGAGCACATTGCCAACTCAAGTTCAATTTTTCATCCAGCCGTATCTCCAAGTCCTTCTCCACAGGACTGCTCTTGATCCGTTCACCCCCCAGTCTGTGTTGTCATTGGGGATTCCCCTAACCCAGGTGCAGGACCTTACACTTGGCATTGTTGAACTTCATGAGCGTTGCATAGGCCCACTACTCAAGCCCATCACAGACCCTCTGGATAGTCCCCCTCTTATCCAGTACCAACTTTTATAAGTGCCTCTGAGAGGATCTACTGTTGGCCAGAAGCTGTCCCTTTGTCAGGATGTGTGCCAAGCATAGGGCACAACTTCATTTGCGAGACCTGGTTGTGTCCCAATATGCCTGACATCTCTCCGTGAAGGAGAATCAGTCTCTAGTGATCTACAGTTCATGTTGTATTGCTAAATTAATCCAACTGAAAGTTAGTCATTAGTTTTGTATAAAGATATCCTCATTAAATAAGCTGTGAAAGGGAAAGTTAGAAATTTGTGAGGCTTGACCAAATACCTAACTCCTGAAAAATTTTATTGGGTTCCAATTTGAACAAGAATTAAAATGCTATTAAGGATCTCCAGAGACTACTGAATCCTTCCTGGTGTATCCAACATTTTTTTCCCTCAGTAATTTTTAAATAGAAAAGGCTTACCTGAAGCATCTCCCAGGTATGCTATGCATGAAAGAGCTGCCTTTATGAAGCACACAAGAGAACTGGGTAAGAAACACCAGGGACTTGGAAGTGCCAGCAAAACATAAGCTCTGTACTTGCCAGAAGGATCTAGAAAAAATAATTAAGAAGCAGACAAACATAATTTACTAAAGAAAAAAAAAAATTACTAAAGTATTGAAATGAGAAATAAAACTATTTTCCAGAAAATGTTTTCCTTTGAAAACTATGTCAGCTGTAGGATCTACAAAAAATGGACGTCTGTCTGTAAACATAGGAAGTAGGGCTTTGATGCCACAGCCACTCAGCTTCTCTTTACTCAGCCATGTGCTTAGCAAGACACGGAGATTGAGGTCTATGTTTTATATACTTTCTTGTGACATAACTAGAGGTTAAGTGCTGATGTAGGGACATACGATGTGTTATTAATGGGGTCATGGTCAACAAACTCTTGTCACAGAAAGCAGAGACAATGGTTACGGGATCAACTGCAAGTATCTATATGAATGGAATAAAAGGTATTCAGAAACGAGAGAAGAGGTGCTGGGACACCTGGCATGCCTTACAGGCCACCTAGAAGTGAGAATGTTAAAGTGAGAAAAAGAGTTGCAAAGAAAGTTATGTGTTGGAGAAAAGGTGAAACATTGGTGGCGGGGCGAATGGAAAAAAAGAAAAATTGTCATTTTTCATTAATGAAATAGAGCGTGGGAGAGCACTGTTGATTTAACAAGTTTGAGCTAGAAAAAGAAAGCCTTCAGATCACAGACTGGAGAGAGCAATTCAGTGTTGTCTAGGGAATACAGTACATGTTCTTTTTTTTCTTGTCTTTCAGTCCTGTGATCCTAGATCATTCAGAGCTTTGTAAGTTCAGCTTTTTTTACAAACTGTTGACTATACTGGAAATCCGAGGATCATCTCAAACTGCTACAGGCAATTTCAACCTGAGGTTAAAACAGGCAGTTCTGACACTCAGACGTGGGACAGAAGAAGCTACTGTGCAGTAAGGGCATTACCCCAGAGACTCAGGCTCAATGCTGCTTGGATAAATAAGTCTGGATTTATGGACGTGTGCAGTAGTAGCCTTTTCAACACGCCTGCAGCTTTACGGATGGAGTCTTAGGTGGCTGACTATGCAAAAATCTCAGATATAAGGATGACTTTCACACAGGCAGCTGAAGGTAGGAGCAGAGTGGGGTTTTGTGTAGACAGTTGGACATTGGTTTTCAGTCATGTTACTTGTGGGAGGTGTCGGGCTCCAAGCAAAACTCTATGAAAAATTCCAGATTTAATTGACACCTTAAAAAGAACCCAAGTTTACTTCTTAAGAAAAAATGCAAAGTACCCCACGTTGGTTGCATACCCAATGAGGGAGCAATTCTTTGTACTGCTGAGAGAAAAACACATCCCTGATCAAGTCCAGAGTTGGCAAATGTGTCTTGAATTTTGTCCAATAACGTAAAGACTGATACCCAGTTATTAAGGCAAATGAAACCCTCTTGCCTTTTCCCAGTCATGAGAATGTTTTTTGCACTTTCACATCTATAGTTTTCCTCCTCGTTAAGGCTAACAAAAGGTAAGTGGCAGGGAAGGACAAATATACAGCAGACATGAGATTTACATGGAAAATACTGCAATGGAAGGAAAGCAGAGCTGACTTTTATGTGACGCAGCTGCTGAGTTATTCAAGGACATCGCCCTCTGGCTGCACTGTCATCAGATACCTTTGAAAGATTCCCAGGGTGAATGACAGAGCAGGTCAAGAATGACCCAGCTCGATTCCCTTTTTACTGTTTTTCATTGTAATCTGATTATGTGGTGCTACCATGTGTCAAAGTGACATTGTTTGACAACTGCATCAAATTCACAGGAGCACAGGAGTGAGTAAGGAAAAATATGTGCTTCACTCAAACCTTTCAACCTGCCTTGGGGATTGTAGGGACTTTTTTTTGGTTTTTTTTTAATCATCTTCTTTTCCTACTAGTGTAAATAACTAATAGCTTGAATAGCTCTAATTAAACACCACACTGTGGAACGTATGACTTGTCAAGTAGCTGGGTAACTGGTACAGTCATAGCCTGAAATCAGGAATTCACAGGGCTACGACGGCTGAAAAAATCTAGCCTTAATTTTTACATTTAACTACTTGATTGCCAGTGGATGTGGAATCTACTGGAAGAGTGGGAATATGGATTATCTATTGATTAATGACAGCTTTGAAACAAATGATTATGTTCTAGCAAGACAACGTAATTTTCACCATATTTTTTGTAACTGTGGAATAATTTATAAAAAGGCTTTACATGGCAGAGGTTCATTTAAAGTTCCTTGTAATGATCAGATTCCTATTTGCCTTCAGTGCGAGACAGATAAATGAGAGAGCAGAGGGAATGGGTTTAAGGAAGAGGTGTTATTTTAAGAGAACAGTCAGAAGCTGCTGCAGGCACAGGCCCAGAAATCCAACACAGAACAGAAATTATTTACCTGCAGCCACATAATCAGGGTCATGCTGGAAGAGGCACCCAACAAACAGCAAGGTGCTATGAGAGGTGCTGTCAACATTTCCATCAATAGACTGGCTCTCAATTTGTGCCCCAGCATGCGTGTTGGCTATTGTACTGCTGGAGGTGATGTCTTTCATACGAGATGGAAAATGAGGTTCTGATTACCTGTGGTCACTAACGATCCCATGCCAGCCTCTGTAAGAGCAGGAGATAACCCAGGTGTCCTGGAAGAGCTTTGGCTAAGATAATTACATTTTGCTGATCTAAATTTCACCCGTGGTTTCAATTAGATATGATATTCTTAACTTGCTGCACTAACCTGTTGCGTAGGTTCACTGTTTATGGATAAGGTACTGCCATTTCAGGGAATATGAGTCTTTATGTTTGGGATAAAAGTTCTTAATATGAGAACAGTCCCATTTTTACTGTTATAAGGACACATTCATTGACAATTTGAAGAATGGAACAGGAAGGACAGTGGGCCATTAATGCAAAATGAAAAGGGGAAAATTCCAGTAAACTACAATTGACTTCTTTTCCAAGAGGCTAATAATATAAAATATGACATGAATTAAAAAACACTGTCAGACCATAAAAAACAAAATGTGTGCCACTGAGGAAAAAAGAGCTTAAGCAGGCTCTGAAACCTCCAGGTATAATTCCAGCTTGTATTTCTGACTTAAATCACCTGAACACTAGGCAGATGATGTGCTAACACCATGGCAAAAAATAAGTGAATAGAAATAATAAATCGGGTATTTGCCTTCCTTGCAAACACATGACAGAATCCTAAGTGTAATTTAGCCCAGCCCTAAAAGTGGCCAGAAAGGCTGAATCATGACAAATTTGGGTAAGCTTTAATCAGTACATGTGAACAGTGTGGTGGCCTTTGCTTGAAGTTCATGCTGAGAGGCGACTTCTGTGCTCATGTATGCAATTCCTTAACTGTTTCTTAAATTAGCATTTTTAGTTTGGAAAAACAGATAGTAATAGGTCTGTCAAAAAACCTCTAAGGTACATGAGACAAAAAGAAATCTAGATGTCACAGTACTGCCAAGGGAGACCAAACGGCATCAGCAGTAAATTAGATTGAGCAGTAGCTTGTAGTGTGTCACTACAGAAAACATGATTGACAGTTGTGTATACAGAGGTGTCATGTCCTTGATAAGATTTCTTTGGGTTTCTCTAGGTAGTACTTTGCATCTGAAACAGAGTGTATGGACTGTTCTGTCAATAACCAGTGGGGGAACCAAACAACAACAAAAAACCTTAATCAAGTTAGCAACTGTTCATGGAAGGGGCTGGAAAGAGTTCGTCATTAAGAGGCTGAAATAACTGAATAATGAGGAATAATTAAAAGGCTAATTTATGACTAAACATTTAATTTTGATGATGGAGGTCAATGGGAGTTTCATCATTAACTGTGAAGGAAGATGTATTAACCTCAGGAGGAGGATATTTACCATTATTTTTTTTATCACCTTACCAGATATTATTTTGACGTTTATGAATGAGAAGCAAAAAAAGGAGATTTTTGCATGAGGGATGTAATTGGAATAAAAGAGAGGGGACCTTTGTTCAAAAGAAAGGCTTCTCAATGGTACTTCCTAAGGAAAATGGTGGAAACCCAAGTGGTCAACGTGTGGCTAAACTACTACAGCCAGGGCACTGAGAAATGGGTTAATGAAGGTGAAATTTGCAGCAGCTAGATGGTCAAACATGACTGGATCTCCTCCATGATTATTTTATATGAGTTTTGATGATTAACTTACTATCAAAGTTAACGGTTGTCCTAGAGACAATACAGTATCATTGTCAGATTTATGTTCTTTAAAGCAGCTGGAGTAAGTTTGGGAATTGCCTCACTGCTTTTATCCATGTATCAGTGGAAATGTTTCTTCCAGGTTTAGTAATTGACGGTAATTTCAGCAAGGTCATTTTTCTTAAAACTATAGTCTTGCATTCCTGGAAAAATCTAGAGATACTAATTTTTATTTACTTGTATTTGCATAAGACATCTGACTTGACTTTAGTTTTTTATGATATATCCGCTTCATCTGAACCAATAACCTGAGATGGTTTTATGGTGAGTAAAGAGGGGGTGAATCCAGAAAATGATTCATCTGATATACTACAATTTTTTTTCTTAAAATAAGAAGAATAAAATGCTAGAGCTATTTATCATCTGTACTGATTATAGATTCCCGTTAACTAGCTTACATATATGTGAGATAAAGTGAATCCCACCCTTCAGCCCCCAAAATACTAGCTCATATGACTAAGGCTATGGCATCTCTTTCTTTGAAGATATCCTGAGTTAGAGTGGATAAGGTTCTGAGCAACACACCCAAAATGGACTTACTCTGGGCATGAAGTTGAACTAAATGACCTCCAGGGATGTCTCCCAACCCATGTGGTTCTGTGAAATAAATCAAACTAACTGGAAGCAAAGGTCCTGAGAACCAGATTAACATTTTAGCACATCAATACTTTCATAATTCAGCAAAAACAACGTAAAGGACATATTTGACTGTTTCTCTTGTCGTACTTCCACTAGTTTCATCAAAAGAAAGCATGAGACTGACCCTGTTTATGTATTAGGCACATGCTGTTTATTTCTTCTGAGAGATAAAATTCAGCCTCCTCTGTTTTCATGCAAAATGTCATGCTCCATTTCTTAGCTACCCAATTTATTTTCTCATAAAACAATCCTTAAGACTCTTATTATTCACATGTTCCAAGTTGAACACTATTTAAGAGACTTTGTTGAACCACATCCTTGTTTTGGCAAACAGCTGAGCCTATTATTAAGTTGATTTGTTGACAAAATTAGAAAAGGATAATTAGTTAGTCAGGAGGAGAAAAATAAGCTTCAAATTTCACCAAGAGCAAAAGGTGCATTTCAAAGAAATAAATCCAGGTTCCTATTCAAAACATCGTTTAACAACCACGCTCTGTTCAACAGACCCTAAACAAATCGCTAGCTGTTTGTAGAGTTTGTCTTTTTAAATGCACAATAAATCATACATTACTGAAAAGCAGGCATTTAGTTCTGGAAAAGATAGTAAACAAAACACATGAGAGATTTTCAGTTTTATGAAGAAGGGTAACCAACTGGACTATATTTTGCAACCAAACAGGTTATATTTTGATGATATTAATTGTATCTCCACAACTATTCGTTTTACCTTCTTCCTAACACATATTTTACTCCTGAAATTTGTTTTTAAACAAAACAATCTTTGACCTCTGTTATAACAGTACATGTAGCTTTCAGCGGGAGATTAGTGCCTCATTACATTAAATATTGTCCAACTCCTGTAATAAAAAGCCCATCACAGTCTCTAAGATTTTTCATCCAAACAAATCTGCAGGCTTAAAAACCATAAAATTTCATTTCTGGTACTCATAAGGATCTTTAGAATGAAAATTTTTGCCTGACAAAAGACTGTTGCAGACAAAGTAGCTAAGGTCATGTGAGTTTTATAATCTATGTGTTTAGCAAATAAACGTGACTGCTGCAGCTGTTGATTACTTCTTTCATTATTATGCAGAAATGTAGGCTTGTCTTTTGACCAAGCATTTATGTTTATTTTATTTTTCAAGTTGTGTGTGAACTAATGGTATGCTAATTAGGGTAATGATTTCAGAAAGACACTTTAGTAATCCTTTAAATGCTTATTCATATTAATTGAGCTAAGAGGAAGCATATTATTATTTGTCATTAGAGTTAGAAGGCATACTTACTGCTGTCCCTCCTCTAATTCAAATTATTAAGAAATCTGTGATATAATAAGCCCAGCATCAAAGTTGTGAAATTAATGCTAGTAATTCTTTCTTTCTTTTTTATTTTTTAAGTAAACCCAACTTTTTCCTTTTTGAGTGAATGGAACATATCAGTGATAGGGAAATGTAAATGTCTCTTGCTGTATGATTCAAATCAATGATAATATCAAAAATATAATACAGCTCCAAGAAGGTTTATCTTCTAGTTCCTGCAGGTTTTTGTTTTTTCCTCAAGAAAAATTGATAATCATGATCAAGACTCTTTTGAAGTTACTGTTATGAATATGTTAGAGGCAGAACTGCTCAAAGAACCTTGAAGTCCCAAATGAATGTTTGAAATCAATAGGAATCTTCCCATTAAATTTGATAGCTGTGATCTACATTTCAGGGTGAACAGGTGTCCAGCCTTTTGCAATTTTAATTCCTGTTGTTTTGGGGAATGTAAGGAATGGGTTTGAAAATAATTTCAGGACTTTACTTCTTACTGCTGTCAGCAGCTACATGAAAACTATTGAACTCCTCATATAGCCATGGAGTCATACAGTTTCATATATAGTTTTATATATAGTTTCATATATAGTTTTATATATAGTTAAGGCAGGAAACATCAGTCGAGCATCTCTGTTTCATGGTCACACACCTCAGAACTTGGCGGACCCGTGCCGAACCTAGCACCTTGTCCAGCCAAGGTGTATCCTTCCACCTTGGTGCTCAGACTCTGCTATTAGCTACATGATTGAAGTTTGTTAGTTCCACAAGATGAAAAATAGCAGCATCTTGCCTACCCATCGATAGCAAAGCCAATATTTTAGTCGTCTCCCATACTCTAAAACTGGAAGCAGGTAGTATCTCCAGGGAGATATATAACTTTACCAGTCAGTCTCCTTGGCTATTTATGGGTCTGTTTTGAGCGTGCCCTGAGAAGTCTAATGCTTACACCAGAGAAGTCTAGTTGGTGATCCGCCCCGAGTTCATAGATGTTTCTTCAGCTGTTTTACCTGGAGGATGCAAACCACCTGGCATCACAGTCCGTCTTCTGGATTGAGCCCTGGTAAACCACAAGCAGAGCCTTTCTCATATTCACCATGCAGTGTCCTAGAGGTCGGTAATTCACCTGAGACACTGGAGAATCAGTTCTTAATTCCACCTGAGACATTTGTGTCTGTATCTGCCATCAGCCAGGTAAATGCTTTAATCCGTATTCTGATATTTGGATTGCTCATTCCTTCCAAATGAAAACAATGCCTGGGATAGGCAGTAAATATTCGCATCTACAAAGAGAGAAAATGTGGCAGTGTAGCTAGTTCTACATCCTTTTAGTTAAAGCATATAAGAAAGAAGAGATCTAGAGGTCAGTTCAGGTTCAGTAAACAATATAAAAATACAAATATCCAATATTTCTTGGATTCCTCTATTTTTCTGTCTCTCGTTGAGCATTTACTTCTTCCAAAACAAAAAAGAAGCCTGTGGAGGCTGGCTAGGGCAGGAAGTATTTTAGAATAATCTAGCTAATAAACAAGTATTAGACATACAACCTAGGTGACCTGCTGACTACCAGTTTAGGAGAAATGGCTGTCTCCCTATCTTCCAGACAGGATATGTGAGGACGGAGTGGTTTATATTCCAATCTCCAAGGGAAGCTTGATGGTTGTGAATCCAAAGATGACAGAGCGCACAGGAGAGACTGTCATCTCCTAAGCATTTTGACTGCTTCATCCTCACTCGTCTTACCAATGGATTCCACAAGGCAGCAGACAGTGATTGCTGGAGGTTTTGGCATTGTTTTAGCTCTCCTTCTGTGAGTTTGGACATTTATTACAGTAGTCAAACTTAAGAGGCTCCTGCTTTCTGCCTTGGAGCTCTTAGTCCAATATTTGGTTATGATAAAGTGCTTTGTGCACTTACATGAACAAAAGCTTGTAGGATCAAAGCTTTCTGTAGTTGAAGAAGTGAGAACTACAAGAGGGCTTTCCAATATTTTAACATAAACAGCAATTTTATTTGTATCCTAAAAATTTGGCATAAACTAAGATATGATGGTCAAAAAACATTCTAAGAATAATTACTGCAGATAGGATGGGATGACAGAACGATGTCTGTTATGTTCAGATTTTTTCTGTATGAAGGGGAATTTGCATTTTATTTCAATGTAATTGATGAGACATGAAAATCTCCTTTATATTTTCCTGGCTTCTGTAAGTATTTTTTCCTGTTTACTTTCTGTAAAAATCAAATAAATGCTACCTAGTACATACTTAGACTTCATATGATTATTGGTCCTGTTATAATGCATTTCACTGAAATTCCTTGGGCTCAATTTTTATGATATTGTCTAGTTGGCTATTAAGGAACATGGCAATGAAATGGCATGGCTACAGAAAATACAGTCCTATCATTCCAGATTGGTAGATTGATAGGACAATAGGTTTCTGTGCCAAGGCAGTGATTAGCTCTTTTGATATATTTATGCTCCAAGTTTTCTTATTGCAGTCAGACCCATTACATTTAGAGGTCACAAGAAGGGTGGTAAAATCAGAAAAAAAAAACCCAAAAAACCAGCAGTAGTGCTAACAAGAAAGAAACACAGAGGAGAAAGGCTTGTAATGAGGGGCACATTTATGGTTTTGGCCGAGAATGACCACCATTAAACCTAGACATGGTGTGGAGCTGCAGATATCCAGGAGCTATAATAATTTTCAGGGTAAACAACAGAATAGAGAATAGTTCTCAAACCATTACAAAACAGCTACTGCACATGAGGTGTTATGGGACCCTGTAGCAGCATCCTCAATGAAAACTGGTTTAGGCTACAGTGCTGTGAGCGTCTTGTTTATTTAACCGAACTCCCGTGAACAGTACTATTTACGTGATCATGTGCAAAAAAAGAAGAACATTTGGAGTAGTGACTGAAAGCATCAGAGCTTATCCACGGACGTGCAAATGAGCTGAATGAGCCATACATGGGGCTCGGCAGGGCTGACTGTAGCACAGCTCTGACCTGCTGACTTTCTTCTCTGAGGATTTCACATTGCTTGCTTTAACTGTGAGATATGAACAGCTCCTGCAGAGATAAACTGCCAAGTTCTTACCCAGTCTTTTCTCTCTTTTAGGGTACAAACTCTGCTTGAATTAGGAGTCTTGGTTTATATTTATATTTGCTTTTCAGACTTTTATTACTTAATTTTTCAGTCAACCGCTGTATCTTGTTTTGCTTTTGACAAAGACTCTTTTTTTATTATTGTTGGTTGTTGGGGTTTTGCTTTTCTTTTTTTTTTTTTTTGGTTGTTGGGGTTTTTTTTTTTTTTTTTTTTTTTTTTTTTTTTTTTCCCTCCCAGGAGTGGAACTTTATCATTTACACATTTGGTCATTTCTGTTTTCTTCTGTATGATTCTGGAAAGGAACATGACGTCTGCACAAAAACATGCAGCTTTATTACTGCTGCTGTTGCCATGTTGCCGTGTAGAACTTTGTATAGCCAGAAGTTAGTCATGCAACAGAATGGTTAGATCTTCAAAATAGAATGTGACCATGTGAAAAATAGGGGGGGGAGGGTTCTGCATGTTGTTACTTTTATATTGTTTTTATTGTTGCCATAAATTAAAAACTTTTTTCTTTTTCAAGTGTACAACAGAAACTTCATTTTTATATTTTTGTAGTATCCACCAAAAGTTAGTTTGTAAGGGTTGGTACTGAAGGAACATAAATACCCCATAGCATAAGGTGCTTGTTTCTTCCAGGCTTCTTTCAGTATTGCAAGAGACATAATGAAATGTAATGTCATGACCCTCAAAAAACTTGAGGGAGGGGGGAAGAAAATATTAATTTTAAGTTTAGAAGTTTTCCCGTCAGCTCATAAACTTGTCGAGATAGAACAAAGTAATTCAAATCCAATGGGGACTGCATCATTTACTTATGTTTGTGGAAATAGACATAAGTTCTTCAGGTACCTTTACATATTTTAAGACAGCCATGTCACATTTGCAACAAAGAACAAGCATTTCAGTACTTAAATTTAAAATGTCTGAGCTTTCAGAAGTGACCAGAACCCAAGTCTCTGCAAACCATTCTTTCTCAGTAGCTTTTTGTCTGAAAAGAAACACACTGACCCTAACTTACTCCCAAATTTTATCTCAATTGATAAGATGTAAGAATATGCTTAAAGTCAAGGGTGGTCATTTTTTCTGTCTTTCTACAGGTAGATTTAAATGCAAAGTATGCTGGAGACCCGTGAAATGGAACTTGAATTCGGTCTTTTAATTGATCTCAAACTTAAAACCTTTGCTAAATTGAAATAATAGTCGCCAGACAATCTGATGCAGCATGAAAAAGAAATACCTGACCGATTAAACAGTTGTGTTACTGCTCACTTACACATCCTTTGCTTCAGCCATGTTCCAGAAGAGAAGCAGTGAAGAACACGTGGACTTCACAGTGCAAAATCAGAGTCCTTTCTCTTGGCAACAAATTCCACTAGAACTATCTGTTTTCATATTCTCACGCTTTCCTGAAAGTTCTACGCTTATATGATATCACACTATAATTAAACTTTGTTTGCAAAAATATCAAGAACAATGGCTTATCAGCTTTTGAATTATGGAAAGGTGTTTGGGGGAAGTGAAGACTTTTCACATGAAGAACTAGTTCTTTTGTATTGAGTTGAGAGGATAAGCCAACCAAATTCATCCTGACTGAAATGATGTTAACACCAGAATCTCTGAAATAAAAATAAAAAGTGTTGCTGGTGAGAATCTTGTGTGACACAAACACTTAATTAATTGATATGCCTTGGTTTTATACTTTTCTCCAGAAGCTCCTCTGGGTTGGATCCACCTTCTATAATGCACTAAAATCTTTTCAGTGTCTACAGATGCTACTGTAACAACAGTCATTGTCCTCCACAGGGAAAAATTCGGTATTAATAAATGCAGTCATAGCTAATAACACAGAAAAAGGGACAATGTAGGTGGATGGTTTACAATTCACTTCCTCTCACAGATTCACTAAAGTATTTTTGACTGAATAATTCATATTAAAATATCAAGAGGGAAAGAAGAGGGGGAGAAACAAATAACGCATTAAAGTCTCATAAAGAAACAAATGTAACAATCACAACGCTAATTATCCATACGATCACTGCAATTCTCAACAGGCTGGTTTGGTTTGAGTGGAGTAGAAATAGATGGATTCTCAAATTGCATTTGATTTGCTTTGCTTCTCATAAGTGTTGCCATTTGATCAGCAGTAATCAAATGACTAAGTGTATGTATATACAATATATATTTTTTGTCAATTCAGAAAAACACCAAGCTCTCCGAAGCAAAGATGTACAATACTTCAGATTTCTTCTGCAACCAACTTAGATACATGCTCAAGTAAGGGTGTCCTGATCATCTGAATGGGTTACCGTATATCTGCCTACCTGTTGCTAAAGTCTGTGCATACGATGTTAGTCCCTGACAAATGTGAAGTAATTCAGTTTGGCCCAGTCTGTGATTAAAAAGGTTTAAGGACAGTCATGTTACATCTCATCTGGGAAGATTTCACGGGCACAGAGCTGATATGTGAGGATTCCGTAACTCTCTTTAACTTGGATGTGTAACTGAGTGCTCCTTTCAGACCCATCGGGTGTTTGCATTGTGAGAGAATAATTTCTCCCCTTTCTTTTGCTCTGTCATAGCACTGCTTGTTTTACAGGCTATGTCTGCTCTGGAAATGATCTGAGGTCATCAGACAAGCCTATTCTTTACAAAATCCCAGCTTTATTCATCCGGAGATTAAAAGACATATAATGAATGAGGGAGAGAATAGTAGAAGAAGAGATTACAATTTAAAGAGCCAGTTTCTTTTCCTAACTGAAGTAATTTTTCCACGGGTTACTGAAAAAAATTTTAAACCAGTCTAAGTTTGCCATCACAAGGACGGTTTTCCTTTTCCAGGCACCCAGTCTGATATTCTGGGTCTATGTTGATGGTGTATTCACAGCTGCATGTAGCGGTGGCTGGAATAGTTCTCTGAAGAGAAGTCATACTTCAAAAAGCCTACATTTGCTGAAAAAATAAATATGTAAATGTCAGTTGGTCACCTGAGAAGTTTGATATGTTTGGTCATTTTTCATTAAAACCTCTAAACTCTAATGTTCATCTGTAAAAAGAGAGGGGTAAAAGCACCTGACTGACCATGCGGTAAGAATAGTTAGAACCTGCAGCACAATAATTTCTGGGGCTTTGAAGCGGGAGAACGTAAAGGCAGCCAACATTAGCCAAACAATGCGCATTTTCTGAGTGGAGCCCACTGGAGGCACTGTGAAGTAAATTTACCCCCATATTAGAAAAAACTAAAGTCTTGCATAGTCCCTGTGATCCTTTGTGTTGGACACGGAAACTAGTCAGATTCCTGAGGGCTAAGGAAGCCAGAGCTGACAGTATGTGAGGTTTTTATTCTTTGAGAAAAGGGTCACAGTGTGACAGACACTATACAAATTGTCTGTGTACTATCTGATGGCTAATTGTTAAAGATTAAGATAATATCCTGCAGTGTTTGTGATGGGAGAGCTGCTTCCAGGCTTATGACTAGCAGAAGTTGACCTTCTGATTTCACTTCATGCTAACTATCCTCATCTCAGCTGGAAGAAAATGAAAATAAATGATTGGCATTATGCATTCGAGCAAAAGATGTCAAGGCTTGCCGTGCAGGGATGCCTCATTGTTAACTACCCCTCCACACTCACTGCTCCGGAGTATTGGGCATAGTCAAATATCAATGCCGATGTTCTGTTTGGATAAGCACAGCTCAAATAATAAAATCATATGCACATATGAAAAGGAAACAAACCAACACCCCCTCTCCAGTGCGAAAACAAACACCCCTAAATCTTCCTACCTCTATTCGGATGGAAAACCCATGACTTTTCTTGCAACACACAAATCACAGAGAAACCAACTAATGAACCTGAGATACTGAATTGCAAACGAACAGGGTTTGCCAACGATTAAATTATCATTCAAATGAACTTTACTCAGAAAAGGAACATGAACAGAATTTCTTTGGAAAGTTCTATTTGTATGAGCAAGTTAAATTAGTCCTTTAGAGATGCCACAGGCTTTATTCTTCATGACTTTGGCTGTTGTGTCATCACTTGTACCTGTACAGTTCCATTTTACCTTATTTATTTTCTCAGTAGTCCTTGTAAAAATAGAAATAATTACAGCAAACGTTGCTAAACAATAAAGAACTGTCCTACAAAACAAGAACAAATTATTGTTCTGAAATCCAAATTGCAGGTCATAGTGTTAAAAAAGACTGATTATTTCTATTAAACACACTATTAGTTTCTAAGATTTAAATTCTTTTACACGATACCGTTGACTCCCTAAGGTAAAAATGCTGTTAATATTTAATTTGCAATTATATGAGAAGGGGTTATGTATGTGCATAAATGGAAAGCAATAGTTTTAACTAGTCATTTTTCTGGATCAATATACAATATGAAAATGCAGTTGAAAAAATCTTCCAAAAAATTAGGATTGCACTAGGGGTGAAAATGGTGTGTTGGGGGTAAATATAACTCTGGGGAAAACTGCAGTGCTCAGGAGAGTCATCACTCTTATAAACTATCCTAACCTATTGTTAGGAAAAGTTTTCTCATCTTTTAAGAATTTTCACAGTTCCCATCTTAAAAATCACCATGAATCTAAACATGAAGAAAAAAAAAGATCAAATCAAAATATTTAATTTCAAAAATTGGCTCTTTAATGTTTTTTTTTAACAACTGCATAAAATAGAATAACACAAATTTCACGTAAAAGGCATTTGAAGCTAACATTAGAACTTTTTATGATTTAGAAAGCATTGAAGTGGCAAATTTCTCTTGGAAGAAGCTTGAAATGTGAGACTTTGTTTATAACGGTGGTCTCTGCAATGGAGTAATGGAATGAAAAGAAATTCAGGAAGAAACTTTCTTTGAAGTGGGACTCCCATTTTCCAGTCAAGTCTGACTATATTTTCTCTTGAAAGTTACTTCTTTCTTCGAGTTGTTTCCTGCTATACCTGAGTGAAGCTGCATTCAAACCTCCTCTGTACGCTCAGGAATTCCAAATATGGCCAAATGTTTGTAGTATTTTCTGATGCAGGAAAGGTAGTGAGGCTGTACTGCTAAACCCTGCTCAATTGCCGTTAAGAGCTAGAAGTATATTCTGAAAAAAATCTTTTTAGCAGAGACTATGGCACGGAAAGGGATGCACGTGTCACACTTTTAACCGCTTTTCAGAGGCATATCTGTCCTGTAACATGCAAACAAACCTGAAGTGGTTCGAATCTGCTGTATATGGAACCTCAAGGGCAGAAGCACATGTTTTAAAAGTTTCTAAATCAACTGCATTTAGCTCAGTCATTCAGTACTGCATCTAGCTAAACCTGAATCATGTTATTATAAAGGACCGCAACTCACATACCAGCTTTTGGCAGTGGCAGTTGGCTCTTATCTAACTGTGAAGACTCATTGAGGAACATGAGGTAGGAGAAGAAAGAAGTAGGAGTATTCATGAAAGAAGTCGCTCTTCCTGAATCCCTTAGGAGTAAGTCTGCGTCTGAATTTTCCTCTGGTGAATGTATAAAATATAAAAACCTTCTTCACACCTCTTCAGTTACCCACATTTTCAATCCATGTGCAGCATTTGTTTCTGACCAGTCTAAATGGCAAAGTCTCCAAAATCACCAAATTCTCAGTATATCAATAAATATTTCCTCTTATGTACTATAAATTTACCCCTACAGTGACTAATAATACCAAATTATCTTGTTTACTAGACTGTAAAAAGTGGGTAAGATAATCCCTTTTAATTCTTCTCTGTGTCATCTTGAACGCTTCACTCAGCTCTTCTAGATCTTCTTTTCAAATTTAGTTGACTGAGTAAAGATTAAATTTCTTCACTGAACTGCTTTGGGTCCTTGCAATCCTAGACAGCTGTTTCTTAGAGTGAGACAGACAGGAAAAGGCAAGTCTTTGTAGGATGAGGTTGTGTGTACACCATTAGTGTTCTCCGTGCATCCATTGAATTTAATTTCATAAAGTTCTACACAACTTTCTTGTGTAACGTTGAGCCATGCCAGATTTAAAAGGAGACCTAGGAACTGAAGTCTTGTTGCATCCTAGAAAGACACTTGTCTCCAAGGTAGCCCAAATTCTCTACAGTGTTAAGAAAATGAAGTGCCTGAGCACAGGATCCGTAGAGGCTAACTTGGTGCTTCAGGCACGTCTTCTGCTTTTTATAGCTAAATATAACACAAAGATTGCATTTTGGACTCTACCTCTTCTTTGACATCCTTTCTTTGACTAGATATGCCTCCACTCAGCATTTGGGCACTTAACTGTCCCCTTTCAAGATCTAGAGGAACAGTGTGCTCTGCCAATAGTGGCTTCTTGTCTCTTTTCTTTTAGGTAGTGCACACTAGTGTCACACAGGCAAAGTGAAAATTTCAGGATTTTCTAGTTGTCCAAAAATCACATTTATCGACCACTCCTTTTTCCAAATACTTTGTAATACCATATGCTATGCGTAAATCCATACTTTCAAATTTTATCGGTATTGTCAAGTGTAATTTCTGGTTTTTTGTACAATATGCTGTGTGGCTTTAAGGGAAACACTCTTTCATTCTGGGAGGCAGAGATATTGTAGGGTTGGGTTGGGTTGGGTTGGGTTGGGTTGGGTTGGGCTGGAAGGTCTGTTCTCCGTTCCTAGCAATGTTGCAAGCCAGAAGGATTAACCAGGACAAGGAACTTTGCCTTGGTTTGCTCTCTTTTACAGTAAAATATTTGTTTTATTAAATCCTTTATCCTAGAAACAAATACTGCAAAATATAAAATATTTACTGTGGGGTGCCAGATTGTATGTAGAAATCAGAGTCCCATTTGCAATTCTATGGCCTAACTGCTGGGCAGAAAGACACATACACTGAGAAGGCGTGTGTTTGAGAGAGAGAAAGAGTAACAGATAGTGACTCAAACACTGAATCTGTGCTCGTTCGGGGAAGCTGAGGATGTTCACTCTATTTCTTCTTCCTTGAGGTTTTCTGTTGGGCAGACAATTAAATCATATGCCTTTACATTAAGATTGGTTTTCTCACAGATTAAATCTTGCTCTGAGTGAAAACTTTATTGAGAGTCAATATCATTGCCTGCCCAGTTACTCCTAAATTCAATAGTCCTGGTCTGTCAATACCTTCCTATCCTGCTTTTCACTTTGGATAATTACACACTCTCCCTGAGGAATCCCCCAGCTAGTATCTCTCCATGGCTGTATTTTGTATTTCATTGCTCAGAATATCTAAGATGTAGTTTTATGCATTTTAGAGCAGGCTTTAAAAGAACATCCTGGGGGATGAGGTAATATTGAATAACAGACATAAAACTACGTGTAGAAGTAGCCAGCTTTGTAATGTTACTATCTGCGCTATAGAAGATTCACACAACAGCTTTGTCATTTTGAATTCGTACTGGAAAGTCTTCATTTAAGTGTTACTTTTAACTTGATGTGGACACGTTAGTATCCATTTCTGAATAAAATGTGGAGTGTCAATCTAACTGATTCAGGGCTCGTGAAATTTCAAATATACCATGATTCATCATAAATAATCTTTTCTGAGTTGCAGCAAGCATATGCAATACACAACAGATACATACCAGAGCCAATAACAGAGCTGCTCTTTTTGGGGAAGAAACCTTACAAGTCAACAAATTCAGTTCCCTGCTATCACAGGCCACCACACCCTGTATTCTTATTCATAAATGAAAAAAGTTTCATGTTATAAACAGAGGATTTTTTTCTCTCTTCACTACTGCAAAAATGGATCCTGACTGCTCTGATGCTTCTAACTATTTGGATTATGTATTGAAGCTGTTGTCTGCTCCAGGAGAGGCAAGCATTTCATATGTCTTAAAATATGTGATATATATAATCCACCCACTGATTAATTAGGATTTCTATAGTGTCTGACAATCAGATATTTTTCTTCCTCCTACTCTGAGTATGACAGAGACTCTCACAAATCCCAGTAACAATAGCACTGCAAAGACACTCGCTCCTGGTTGGAATATGGGAAAACATCTGCAAATTCAAAGGGGTTTGGATTTGCAGAGAGAAACAACTATATTAAGAATTCTTTTTTTCTTTTTCTTTCCAGTTTTTATCATTATAAATGTAGAAAGTCATTGCTTCCCTGGCAGTCCCCACCAGAAGTGAAGCTGTCGAGCACCCTGCGGTTGGTTGTAGCACAATTGGTTTCAATAAGAGGTGGTGTTTATATGGGGCTAGCTGGAAGGTGTTTGGGTAAATGAATAGTATGCAGGTAGGTTGTTTGTTTTGCTCATCTAGTATCTGTCTCCAGCTAAAAGAGAATATACTATACTGAATTAGAGGTGACCCTGTCTGCTGTGGCCACTTGTGGTGTTTTAGAAGCATCTGTGTAAAGTTGAGATCAATTCTGACAGACGTAAAGGTCGGTAAAAGTTGCACTTGGAGCACATGCTCACGCTGTAAACCACTGTGTATATGAACTGAAAGTTAAATGCTTTATTCCATTATCTGTTGTGAAATTCACATACCTGGTACAAATTCGGTGCCTATTCTTCTAAGTGAAGCTATTTTAGCACCCATCACAGCAGATCCTAAAACACTAATACATTTTGGGTTTGGGAGGGAATTCTTATTTATGCTGTACTGATCTGAATATCATAAGGGTGTTAAGACAGTTTCAAAAGGAGGAATTTCAAACTGCATGCATTCTTGCTTTAAGGTTAATTTGAATTGATTTCAGATCAGCCTTGAAGGAGTAGGTTCTGGGTATTTTAAACAACGAAAAGGTAAATTCTGTTTGTGGACTTGTTTGATGCTTGAAATGTGGAACTATGCTTGCATTTGATAGCACTGATTTCAAATCACAAAAAAAATAGTTCACAAATGTGGTGGGTTGACACTGGCTGGATGCCAGGTGCCCACCAAAGCCGCTCTGTCACTCCCCTCCTCAGCTGGACAGGGGAGAGAAAATATAACAAAAGGCTCGTGGGTCGAGATAAGGACAGGGAGAGATCGCTCAGCCATTACCATCACGGACAAAACAGACTCCACTTGGGGAAATTAGTTTAATTTATTACCAATCCAATCAGAGTAGGATAATGAGAAACAAAAAAACCCTGAATCTTAAAACACCTTCCCCCCACCCCTCCCTTCTTCCCAGGCTCAACTTCACTCCCCATTTCTCCACCTTCTCCTCCCGAGCAGTGCAGGAGGACGGGGAACGGGGCTTGCAGTTAGTTCATTACACGTTGCCTCTGCCGCTTCTTCCTCCTCAGTAGGAGGACTCCTCACACCCTTCCCCTGCTCCAGCGTGGGGTCCCTCCCACCATGGACAGTCCTCCATGAACTTCTCCAAAGTGGGTCCTTCCAGTTTTTCATTAACTGCTTCAGCGTGGGTCCCTTCCACAATGTGCAGTCCTTCAGGAACAGACTACTCCAGTGTGGGTCCCCCCGCAAGGCTACAAGTCCTGCCAGCAAACCTGCTCCAGCATGGGCTCCTCTCTCCATGAGGCCACACGTCCTGCCAGAAGCCTACTCCAGTGTGGACTCTCCATGGAGTCATAGCCTTCTTTGCGTGCATCCACCTGCTCTGGCGTGGGGTCCTCCATAGGTTGCAGGTGGATATCTGCTCCACCATGGACCTCCATGGGCTGCAGGGGGACAGCCTGCCTCACTGTGGTTTTTACCGCGGGCTGCAGGGGCATCTCTGCTTCTGTGCCTGGAGCACCTCCTCCCCTCCTTCTTCAGTGACCTTGGTGCCTGCAGAGGTGTTGCTCTCACATATTCTCACGCCTTTCTCTCTGGATGCAGTTCCATGGTTTTTTTCCCCCTTCTTAACCATATTATCCCAGAGGCACTACCACCATCACTGATGGGCTCAGCCTTGGCCAGCGATGGGTCTGTCTTGGAGCTGGCTGGCATTGGCTCTGTTGGACATGGGGGAAGCTTCTCACAGCTTCTCACAGAAGCCACCCCTGTAGCCCTACACTACCAAAACCTTGCCACACAAACCCAAAATCCATTAACAGCAAACTTTTCTTGTAGCAGCTTGCATAAATATCATCTCATCTGGTTAATCTATCAAATATCCCAGGTAATCCTTTCCATAAAGCTGGGTAACTTCTTTTAAAGAAAACTACTTTTATTAAAAAAACTTTATTATCAGGTTATATCAAACTAGGCATGCATGCTTTTAAACATTGTCCTTGATTGAAAACTATATGAATTCTATTCACAAGAGAAAATGGTTGCTTGTATGATTTTTTTGACCTTTCTGGAAAGTTAATGTGAGATCTTTATAGTTTAAATCATTAATCTTATTTTAAATGACTGACACCTCTATCCACTCACATCCATAGCCAGTGTCGTCTTGGTAGAGAATATTTCCCTAGCAATCCAGATACATAATTATGTACTATAGCTGTGGTCTAGAGGTTAATTTGAGAGTGGTTATGTGAAACATTTCTTTTTAATGCACCATCACTGTCTAGAAATATTATCTATTTTATGCTGGTCTTCTTACTATTTCATCAAGCGTTTATTCAAAAGGAGGAACTTTTCAGATGTATAGTATGCATAAGCATACTGAGTATGAAGGATTACTTACTGTGGCATTTATTTCATTCTTTATGAATATACAATATACATTAATCTTATCAGGAACTTTGAATGAAACATCAGCTTGGAAGTTGTAACAACTTAAAATGAAGGGACAAGTTTTTAAGCTAACCAAAACATTGTATCCTTTGCCAGCGTGTCCTGTTCTGGAAATCTCTGCTTCAGGGCTGGATATCCCAGGAGCAGTCCTAGGCAGAAAATGCCTTGACAATGAAACATTCCTGAGATTTGGGGTGAAGTGAAGACACTTGATACATGAGTATAAGCCTCCAGCTTAACCCACAGGGGATGTGCTCTCATAGAGAAGAGAGAGTTATGGTTATGGGCACAGTCTTCATTGCTCCGTTGCAAGAGAAAACGTGATTGAGTAGGGAAAACAGTGCACTTAAATTTGCCTAGAAAATGGAAAGAGCTGACAAAATCTCTTCCCCTCCTTTCCAGGGCATATGTTGTTTTCTTTCCCCAGTTGCAGGTCAGCTGGGCTTTGGGCCAAAATATTTCTTGTCTGTAAGATGTTGTTATTTCATGTGTTTTTAACATTTTCATGGCTCACTGTATGAAGAAGACAGTATTTTTAGCATTTTGTGATTGAGCTTTTATTTTTTTTGGAGTGCATTCAGTTGGAATGTGGAAGAGAGAAAGAAAGCTGAATAATTTATTAAGGTAATAGTGCTTGGTTAGATTTTAATCATTATTATTGAAGGAGAGATCAATAAATCTGTGCTTTTACCTAGGATTTTGTTCTTTCCCTTAGGGAACCTGTCCTTCCTTCCAAAACTATTGTGTCATATGCTTTATGCGTTAAAATGGAAACATAATAAGAAATGACTTTTATTGCAATCTGCCTATGAAATAATGCTGAAAGAGATCAATAGCACAATGAATAAAAAGTAAAGATCCATAAGAATGATTGATGTCAGCTCACTCCTGTCCTTTCTTCTGCTATATAACTTGGGCTAGGCGAAGTGGTTCAGTGTGAAGGCGAATATTATCCCCAACCTTTCTCCTTCTCTTTTCACTCTCCCTCCGTCCCCATCCCCATTTCTATATATCTAAAATGAAAATCAAACTTCAAGCCATTTTAAAGCTTTACTGGCTGTAGAAAAGAGGTTTTAGGGTAAAAAAACCTGATTAATTAGACTTAGGATCTTGTTCCAGCATCCAGTTTCATCTCTGTCTTTCAATACCGTTGCGAAAAAACTACTTAACTGTTAAGTATAAATAAAAATTTGAGTGTTGATGGCAGGATAAGATTATTTATGTAACTCTTAAGAAACAGATCAATGACTATTCCTCCTCCTGTACTCCAGTATTCTAAATAGTTAATGACAGTGGCTGCGCTTTTCTATTAGCTGTTATTTGGTTCATTCTGAGCTTCCAAACTGGCTTTCTCCGTTTATTATTTATCTTTCTGGACAATGCACTCGTCAATGAGGTTTCTTCTTTCTCCATGGGAAGGCCTCAAGATACTACCCTAATAATACCCTATTAATAGTAATTTGCATCTTTGGGGGATTTAAATGCTTCTGGGCCAATAGGTTACACAATTGTAAGGCTCTTGATGAAGTCCACAGTCATCTTCCTTTGACCTATTTTGTACAGGTCTTCTTTCTTTCCCCTCCTCCACTTCCTTATTATAGAATTACAGGCAAATACCTGTTATTACAGAAATTTGGAAATTCCCACCAGCAAATTATAAGGTTGGAAAGAGTACAGGTTGGAAATAGAAAATGTTTTAGGGTGTTGATCTGGAATCTCATGCTCCTTTTAATTGATGATTCTTTTAATTTCCTTTTCATTATGGGTGGAACCCTATCATTGCTCTTGGGTGATGAGGTTTCCACCAAATTACTGAATGGCATGTTAAGATCCACTGAGAGGCAGCCGGAACGTAGAACCACGGTAAGAGGGATAGGCTTGTTGATACATTACTGTCATAGCTCTTCAATAATTACCCATATGTTCGGAAAGGTTTAGAATGCGCCTGTCATTCCCATGCTAATTACAGGCTGTTGCAAAGCTCATTTTTCATTACTGGGATCATGCCATGTTTATGGGGTTTGATGAGTTGTTTGTTCTGGGTTGATGCACTGCAGTTTTGTTGGAAGTTTCACATTTGAATTGCAAATAGTTTACGGGGATGTATTTTTTTCTTTTTTTAACTTAGAATGCATTTTAGGTAACACAACGGGCAAAATCTTGACCCAGATAAACTGAGCTCAATAGGTAGAAGCATAATCCTTTGTTTGAAAATATTTGTCTCTGAATGAAAAAAGCAGAATTCTTAGAGTTTTACACACTACCATTGCAGTTAAATTAAAAAAAAAAAAATAATTCTTTCATTCCCCCATTCCCCATCTCCGCCCTTCCTCTCCCTCAAAGCTGCGAGATCCTCATTGCCATCAGAATCAACTTTCCCCATTAGTTCTCCTAAATGCTTAAGGGAATTGGAAACTCTGATGACATTAAAATTATTTTGACTGGATCTTCATATCTTGGAAACAATTTATATAATTATGGTTGTAACATTTTATAGCACCTTTCAAGTAGTATGCATGTATCTGTCATCTTATATAAAGTCTTACAATTAGATTATCCAGTGATCTTTTGAGTTATTGATGTTCATGTTAAAACCAAAAAGATTATTCTCAATATTGAATATAGGTAGATAGAATATAATGCATGTATGCATGCACACACTGCTATACAAGGCTACCACTGAAGGAGAATGATTTTGGTAAAAAAAGCCATTTGAGAAGATCATAAGGTTTTGGGTTCCACATTTCATAGAATCGTAGAATCATGGAATAGTTTAGATTGGAAGGGACCTTTAAAGGTCATCTAGTCCATCCCCCCTGCAATTAGCAGGGAAATCTTCAGCTAGATCAGGTTACTCAGAGCCCCGTCCAACCTGACCTGGAATGTTTCCAGGGATGGAGCATCTCCCACCTCTCTGGGCAACCTGGGCTAGTGCCTCACCACCCCCACTGTAAAAAATTTCTTCCTGCTATCTAGTTTAAATCTTCCCTCTTTTAGTTTAAAGCCACTACCCTTTGTCCTATTGCAACAGGCCCTGCTAAAAAGTTTTGTCCTTCTCAACAGGGCAATTCTCAATCCCTTCATCTCTCAGCCTGTATTGACACTGGGGTGGCCCCAACCCAGGTGCAGGACCGTGTACTTGACCTTATTGAACTTCATGGGGTTCACATGGGCCCACTTCTTGAGCCTGTCCAGGTCCCTTTGGATGGCCTCCCATCCTCCAGATGTGTCAACCGCACTACTCACCTTGGTGCTATCTGCAAACTTGCTGCAGGTGCGCTCAATCCCACTGTCTATGTCATTGATGAAGATATTGAACAGTACTGGTCCCAGTACAGACCCCTGAGGGACACCACTCGTTACCCATCTCCATCTGGACATTGAGCTATTGTCCATTACCTTCTGAATGTGACCATCTAACCAATTCCTCATCCAATGAACAGTCCACCCATCAAATCCATACCTCTCCAGTTTAGACAGAATGATATTGTGGGGCACCATGTCAATGACCTTAAAGAGCTCCAGGTAGACGATACCCGTAGTTCTTCCCTTGTGCACTGATGTAGTCACTCCATCATAGAAGAACACTAGGTTGATCAGGCAGGACTTGTCCTTGGTGAAGCCATGCCAGCTGTCTTGAATCATCTCCCTGTCCTCCATGTGTCTTATCATAGCTTCTAGGAGGATCTGTTCCATGATCTTCCCAGGCACAGAGGTGAGGCTGACAGGTCAGTAGTTGCCAGGATCCTCCTTTCTACCCTTTTTAAAAATGGGTGCAATTTTTCCCTTTTTCCAGCCACTGGGGACTTCACCTGACTGCCATGACTTTTCAAATATCATGGAGAGTGGCCTGGCAACTACATCAAGCCAGTTCCCTCAGGACTCTGGGATGCATCTTGTCAGGTCCCATAGACTTCTGTATGTTCATGTTTACAGTTAGTTTCCTAATTTTCATACCTTGATTGAGGAAACAGGTCACTTGCAGTTTTCCTTAAAGCTACAAGGATGCTGCATGTTCTAGGAACACAAATTTAGAATTTGGGTTTTTTTTTTGTTGTATGTACTGCAGTTTCTCTCCTGCTGCATGTTGTGGGAGACCTTGCATGAGGAAGTCCATGAACAATAGCAGCAGAGCTCTACATTGAAGCTGGTGTCCTTCAGTGAGACTCACGCACAAAAGGGCCTGCTGGAAGGTACTCTCTCCTGGGTGCCTACCCCAGGCATTTTCATATAAAGAGGAGCTGCCACATCTGTTATATGCCCTAGTGCCTCCTTGCTTGAGCTGCCGTGTGGCATCTCCGGCACTGGATTGCAGAAAAATGAAGTCTAGATTCCTATATAAGATTTCCATGGATTTGCTGTCCATGGAACATCTCCTCCCCTACTGTGGTGTTAAGAGTTTGTTTCTATTGGCTTGTTTAAATAAATGAGAATGAAACCCGAGGAAAAAAAAAAAAATAATCAAAAGTTTGTCCAGCTTTAGAATTGTCTTTCAAACAAAGCTTTTAAGCTGATACTGAAATGCAGTACCTTTTTTATTATTATTATTTCAGTGTCTGGGCAGGACTACACATGAAAATAACTTGATAGAAGATGCTGTTCTTTTTAAGCTTCCAGCTGTGACTAAAAACAGAAATGCAAGAAATTTTATCAGTGATTATTTCTTAAAAGATTGCCAGGTTGAAGACTGCAGATGCAAAAGACTTGATAATTCGTAGGAACATCTTCTAAACATTAATGCAAAACTTGAACTTCAGATGTGAGCCTGGCAGCTAAGTCTTGCCCTGAGTCCGTTGTAGTCTAATTTATCATCAGAGAAGTCGTGCAGAATCACATACTACAGGGGTGCGAGGAGATGCATTTCTTCACTCCTTTATCTAGTAGAGGTCATATTCAAGTGGTTGGTATTTTTATGTATCTTTTACATGGCTGAGCAACAGGAAGGGGTGTAAAGATCATGAGGAACCAAGTATTCTGAGATAAAAAAGAGGGGAAATGGCTATGAAGGGTCGTTATCCTTTTGCCTTTCATGCTATTTCACTGAGATCGGTAAGGAGAAAATGAGAGGAGCAGCCCAAGAAATATGAAGTCAGAGCACAGTACAATGCAGTAACTGAAGAGCTGATAAATATTAACTGTTTTCTAAGGACCTGAAGTTGCTAGAACAATCCAGAGATTGCTGAATATATGGATTTTCATTTTTTTTTCTTTTTTTTTTTGTTTTCCTTCCCCCTGTAATTTATCTACAAATGGAAACAAGATTATTTTGGGTTTGTTTGTTTAATCTCACCAGGACACGTTCCACACTTCTCTGTTTCGGTGCTGGTTAGCAAACATGTTTAGTAGCATGACAGATTTTTAGATTGCCTGACATTTTTCTCTCCAAGATCAATGATTATGAACCATTTAATATTATTTTTAAAAATTAATCAGACTGTTCACAGGAACATGACTAAAGGAGAATAGATTACAAATTTTCAAACATTTCTCTCTTCCCCTCCCGCTCCCGTCTTCTTTTAAGTGCTTTCGTGCAAGTATTTTAAAACTGGGAGAATAAAAGGAAATTGGTTGCACCCAAGAATATCTGAGCAAAATTGGCTAAACGTGAAACCAGATTAAAATCATCTTCAGAGATAACTGGGAAAGCTTATGGCTAATTCCCTGAAAATTCATCCAGATGTCACATCTAGGCACTTGGGGCACTGCCCAGTCTGAATTAATAAAAAAAAAAAAAAGATGGAGCAGGGAAACTGTAGGATCATTAACTGTGATGAGATCTCGTCTGAATGAAGAAGGGGTAAGACCTGCTTAGAGATGTTGTCCCATCTGACTATGTCCAGCCAGACAATAAAAGCAGAAAATCTCAGAGTTAGAAATACATTATTAGATACTTGAAGAGAAATTAATAATTAAAGGGAAAAGAAAAATTGGAAACTGAAACTGGGATATAGGAACAGAGTGTGGATGAAAAAACAGCGGAGAAACCAAATTGGAGAAGAGACTGGCAAAGCAAAGACACTAGGAAGTGAAGAAAAACCAGGGAACAATGCCTATAAAACAATATTTAACATTATTAAGAATACAACATGAAGAACAAAACACTTGGGGAATACCGCAATGAAAGTTTCCCATACAATTTATATCCTGACATACGCACCTTGAAAGAGATTTGATCTGGTTGCATACTATTTTATTTGAAAACCTCCAAGGAAGTTATGGTCTGTATAAACAAGACAAACCCAGGAAAATAATAATTAATATAAGTAACTGGACAGTTTCATAAAGCAAGTAGATGAACTCTGTTACCCACAACTTCTGGAACAGCACAGTGTTGTAACACACTGGGCTGTCTTCCAGGAACCATGACAGAGCTCAGAGTGACAGACATCCAAGGATGGATCCAGTTGTCCAAACGAATTTATCGGTTGCTATTTGAGGTGCTCTGGGCTATCCCATCTCACCCACGCCTGCCAGTCCTTCGAGGCAGAGTTCAATTTGAGGTCCTGGGTCGTATGCCTCAGCCTGTCTAATGGATGTTCCCCATTTTAAAGTGTGCCTCAATAATATGCAATTAATATACTTAAGTAATAAACTCGAGCTTATAATGTTCTTACAGAGTTAGGGTAGGGGCTCCATTGCTCTTTATACTGGTGGGATAATCCAGGGAGGTGGATTAGGCCATTTGATCTCATGATATTGTATACCCTTCTTCATTTTCAGAGATATTTATGTTATTGTGATGATTCTAGTAGGTCAATAAATATGTTCTTCCTCTTCTGTGAGCTGTGTTTACGTTTAAGCAGGGGGGGCAGGGCAAAGAAGTCAGTCTTTGAAATCATGTCAGACTATAACAGAGAACAAAGACACTTTTTGAAATACATTGCGTAATTTGTTGCAATTGTGCTAGTTCAAAATCATGACCTTAATTTGAACTATGCAAGCACAGGTGCTCCCCAGTCACAGCCCAGTGGGGAAATTTCTCTAACGTTCTGCAGGTTATTAATGATCCAAGTGGTTTAATCACCGGTTGGCAGTTTCAGAGTCTGACACTTCGTGCTAATGATGCATTATTGCTGGGGCTGAAGTTTTGAAAACTTAAAATACAATTGTCACTTTTTCCCCCTCCCTCCATGTGTGATGTGTGATGGGCTCTGTCAGTTCTGCACGCTGTAGAAAGAGATGATCTGTGTTAGTTTCATGTTCCAGTGGATATAAATCTCTTACATTTCCAGCTTAAATTTACTTAAATGACTTCTCATGCCAAACTAATCTTTAAGCTTTGATTCTTTCTCTAGCATTTGCCATTTTTTCCTTTATAGAGAAATGCTGATACACAGTTTGGCATCGTCTATAAATTCTATTGTAACGGTGGCATTTTCTACACATATACCAGAAAAAAACAGCTTTGACAAGCTTATCTGGTAATCTTTTTACCAAGGTTACCATTTCAGCATCATTTTTCTAGTCTTCTTTGCAATCAGCTCTTTGTATGCTAAGAGTTCCATTTTTTCCTGTTTAATAAATGGATTTTTCTGTTAACTACTTTGAAGGAGTCTAGATCCACTGCACTTTGTCAAAATATTATACAAAATATATTTCAAAAACATGGTATTTAGCCATGATATTGATTAAATCTGTACAATCTCCTTCTGGCGAGCCTATTTCTCAGTCATTACCTTGTCTGTAATCATTATCTCTTCAGAAAGTATTCTGCTATCTTCCATGCTACTGAGGTCAAATTCATAGGTTTGTGGTAGTTGAGATCACTGCCTTTCCTTTCTTAAGGCACAGAGATAAGAGCTGTGCACGCTGTTGCTAAGCAGCTTTCTAATCTGCTTATTCAGGAAGAAAAAAAAAAAGAAAGTCATGACATGGAACTAAACACAGATTAAAAGAAGTGTGAGTTTAAAACAGAGAAACTGCAGTGCATATATTCCAGGTTGTGGCCATTTTACTCCAGAACAAAAGTTCATTTTTCTGATGCAGTTTAATCCCCCTTACTATTTTTCATTCTTTCTTCCTTCGATCCTCCCTTCAGTTGGTACTTACACCTGTTGGGTAATGAACTCTAGAAACACTTGCAAGGTCCAGTGAACCTAGTGCAGTTCCTGCTGGTTCCAGTTTGGGCTGTCGTTTTCTTGCCTTTCTTAGAAAAGCTGCTGCCAAGGAAAGGACAACTTCTACGCTGCATTTTGCAGAAGGTGTAACAGAAGGTACAGCCCGATGCAGGCAAGAAAGAACATTCAATCCACTTCTGCGTCCTCTGAACTCTGGTCTATTTGGTGGCGAGTTCATAGTGGTCCTGACTGATCAACATGAAGCTGCTCAGGACAGGGGGCAGGGACCCACGTGCCTGGGGAACACACAGAAAAAGCAGGACAGAAGTCTTCTCCAGCATTGGCAGCTCCATAACTTGTCACACAAAGTGTATTCTTTATGCACCAGATTTAGCCCCTGTTGTTTGTTCCCACCACCATCAATTGCTACACTCAAAAAATTTATTGTGGCAAAAAGGAATGTACCATATGTATGTGGAGCCAAAAGTTTATTGTTCATTTAATTTGTCAGTCTAATTCAAATCCAGTAAAGAGTTGTTGTTAGTCCAGCCATAATAATGCTACCATTCATAGGCCAAAATAATACAGAAAAGCCTCAATAACACAAGTAAAATAGTTATACATTAAAACCTTCAACCTTCCTAGTACCCACCCCTTTTCTCTGGTGATATTTATACCTTCATGGTGTCCCTCTGAGATCCAAGGAAGATGGAGCCAGAGGTGGGACGGGGTTTGAGCAAGTTGCCCACAACCCCAAATAATTGTTAGGAGGATTTTGATGAGTGCGGTGGGGTGACCCTTCGTCCTCCATCTTGAGGGCCACTGGAGTTTATTTTTATCATTTTCCTAACATATTCCACATATGCAATCTTTCTCTTCATTTAATTTCAGCTTCTGGTTTTTGTTCTCTTTGTCATATCTAAGCCAGTTTAATAAGACTGTGCTCCTGTAGGGGCTACTGATTGATCATTGTGATTTGTATTAACAGTCTGAGACCTTTGGTATTATCTTGAAAACCACATTTTATTCTAGGATCATAGATAGTGCAATCTACACAGAATAACTACTTGTTATCACTGTGAACTAAAGCCAGCCGTGCCTAAACCTGACAGCTAAACCACGTCTGTCACAGCTAAAACAAGTTAAAAACAGTCAAGCCCAGAAAGTGCTGAGAACTTGCACTGTCAGGTCAATACAAGCTATGTGGTCTCTTGCTAGTAATTAAAAAAAAATAATCTCATTTACTAGACTACATGGTGGCCCACCTCAGTAGCCTAAAATTACAGAATACTCTGGTGGGAGCATAAACCAGCCTCTTTCTTTTACACTTACAGCTGTGACAACCAATTTATTCTGTCATCAAGCATCTTGTCGAAAGACACATTGGGTGCCAAGGAACAGCGGGTTGTGCA
>VYXH01002487.1:315907-333552 GCA_013397275.1 Burhinus bistriatus | reverse complement strand
TTTTTTTTTAAAGTTTGTTGGATAATTACAGTAATAGCACAATAATAAAAATTATGAAAATAAGTGATATGAACATATACACTACTTATATGATAAATTTAAAATGTTTAGAAACTGCGGGCATCAGAAATCCTTCCACCCTCATTCGGTAGTGCCTTATGTTTCATTTTTACAAAGGAGACAGGCACATGCTTAATTGTATTTTGTAACGTAGCCTTGCTGGATATATTCTGTGTTAACTGTTATCAGTTCAAGGAAGAAGGTAACGAAGCAGTTGGGAGACTGATGTACACTACTGTCTTCACACCTCCCTGACGCACGGCTCCTTCACAGACAGTTCAGTTCAGGTCACAAAGTTTTTGACTGCTTTAATAATTCAAGTTTGTTAAGTCAGGAAAAAAAACACAGAGAATGGCGAGGGCAAGCTCCAATCTCCGAGATTCATAAGTGCAAGAAAATGTTCATTTCATATTTTAGTTCTAGTCCTGGCAGCCCAGCTAAATTGTTATTAAGTCAGAGATTTGATATTAGACCGATGATGGTGTGCAATGAAGCAACTGAACAAAAAAAGAACACTATTGAGATCAGAGCATTACATTCATTGAAAAATATTAAGGTTTTATTAATTCAGAGGCTTTACCAAATAGTGTCAGTTCTCTGTGCATCAACCCTTTGACCGCCTGCATTTTTCCACGAGAAGTGCTGAGTGCAGTAGATCCGGTGCGGAGAACGAAAACTGCTGTCAGAAAGCTGCCATTTCTTTGTGCCCAGATCTACATCTTCTTTATATTTCGCTTACAGAAAAACGGTGTGGTGCCAGAAAAACGACTGGGCCCAAGCCAACAGAATTAAGCAGACGCATGAACTCCAGTATCATTTTTTTTAAGAAGAGATACACCTTTGATCTGCAGCAGACAGAAAATTATAGCTGATATTTTTAATGAACTTGACTAGCTTAAATTAATATCCTAAAGAAGAGTCCTCTCTTCCTGTAACACCCTTTGAAAGAGGTGCAGGTGCCCAGCAGCTCTCCACATGGCTGTGTTTACTCTTGACTGGTCTGGGCATTGCTGGACCAGGTTCTGAAAGAGGAGATGGTGGAAACTACGTGAAGAATAATTTCCAGAGAAGAAACGTATGTTGCATTGCCTGCTGCAGTGGGCTAGCTCTTCTTGTGAGGTTACGGCAAACTGCACACTACTTGGACAGGGGTCTGAATTTCCCAAAGTGTCTTATTTTCTCTTGTACTGCTGGGAGGGAAGAAAAAAACCTAAAGCAGATCTGGTTTAGGGTGCTACAACTTGCAAAAAAGGGTTGAAATACCTTTTTCTGAAAGGTGTGTGCCAAAAGACTTAAGACAGGCGAGTAAACCAGCAGTCATTTTTTTAACAACAAAGATAAGTACATTTAACCTCCTGGGAGAGATCAAAACTGCAGCTGTGGGGGGAAGCAGATTGCTAAGGCGGTCATGTCACGGCACTTCGAGCCCGGTGATGCAGTCAAAACTGCTCAACTCATGCAGCTTGTATTAAATCAGGATCAAAGTGCTGTATCGATACACTAGCAACAAGTAATTAACTGGCAATCAGTGAACTATACGTTCCTAATCAATANATCCTCCCTTCAGTTGGTACTTACACCTGTTGGGTAATGAACTCTAGAAACACTTGCAAGGTCCAGTGAACCTAGTGCAGTTCCTGCTGGTTCCAGTTTGGGCTGTCGTTTTCTTGCCTTTCTTAGAAAAGCTGCTGCCAAGGAAAGGACAACTTCTACGCTGCATTTTGCAGAAGGTGTAACAGAAGGTACAGCCCGATGCAGGCAAGAAAGAACATTCAATCCACTTCTGCGTCCTCTGAACTCTGGTCTATTTGGTGGCGAGTTCATAGTGGTCCTGACTGATCAACATGAAGCTGCTCAGGACAGGGGGCAGGGACCCACGTGCCTGGGGAACACACAGAAAAAGCAGGACAGAAGTCTTCTCCAGCATTGGCAGCTCCATAACTTGTCACACAAAGTGTATTCTTTATGCACCAGATTTAGCCCCTGTTGTTTGTTCCCACCACCATCAATTGCTACACTCAAAAAATTTATTGTGGCAAAAAGGAATGTACCATATGTATGTGGAGCCAAAAGTTTATTGTTCATTTAATTTGTCAGTCTAATTCAAATCCAGTAAAGAGTTGTTGTTAGTCCAGCCATAATAATGCTACCATTCATAGGCCAAAATAATACAGAAAAGCCTCAATAACACAAGTAAAATAGTTATACATTAAAACCTTCAACCTTCCTAGTACCCACCCCTTTTCTCTGGTGATATTTATACCTTCATGGTGTCCCTCTGAGATCCAAGGAAGATGGAGCCAGAGGTGGGACGGGGTTTGAGCAAGTTGCCCACAACCCCAAATAATTGTTAGGAGGATTTTGATGAGTGCGGTGGGGTGACCCTTCGTCCTCCATCTTGAGGGCCACTGGAGTTTATTTTTATCATTTTCCTAACATATTCCACATATGCAATCTTTCTCTTCATTTAATTTCAGCTTCTGGTTTTTGTTCTCTTTGTCATATCTAAGCCAGTTTAATAAGACTGTGCTCCTGTAGGGGCTACTGATTGATCATTGTGATTTGTATTAACAGTCTGAGACCTTTGGTATTATCTTGAAAACCACATTTTATTCTAGGATCATAGATAGTGCAATCTACACAGAATAACTACTTGTTATCACTGTGAACTAAAGCCAGCCGTGCCTAAACCTGACAGCTAAACCACGTCTGTCACAGCTAAAACAAGTTAAAAACAGTCAAGCCCAGAAAGTGCTGAGAACTTGCACTGTCAGGTCAATACAAGCTATGTGGTCTCTTGCTAGTAATTAAAAAAAAATAATCTCATTTACTAGACTACATGGTGGCCCACCTCAGTAGCCTAAAATTACAGAATACTCTGGTGGGAGCATAAACCAGCCTCTTTCTTTTACACTTACAGCTGTGACAACCAATTTATTCTGTCATCAAGCATCTTGTCGAAAGACACATTGGGTGCCAAGGAACAGCGGGTTGTGCAATTACAGGGGAACTTCAACCAAGACCTACNTTGGACAGGGGTCTGAATTTCCCAGAGTGTCTTATTTTCTCTTGTACCACTGGGAGGGAAGAAAAAAAATTAAAGCAGATCTGGTTTAAGGTGCTACAACTTGCAAAAAAAGGTTGAAATACCTTTTTCTGAAAGGTGTGTGCCAAAAGACTTAAGACAGGCGAGTAAACCAGCAGTCATTTTTTTAACAACAAAGATAAGTACATTTAACCTCCTGGGAGAGATCAAAACTGCAGCTGTGGGGGGAAGCAGATTGCTAAGGCGGTCATGTCACGGCACTTCGAGCCCGGTGATGCAGTCAAAACTGCTCAACTCATGCAGCTTGTATTAAATCAGGATCAAAGTGCTGTATCGATACACTAGCAACAAGTAATTAACTGACAATCAGTGAACTATACGTTCCTAATCAATACCAACAATACCACATTATGGGATGCTTACAAAATGTTAATAAGCACCTACAAATGTCAAAGCATCGTTCTATAACTAATCCCTAGAAATTGTCATCGCACGCAGAGTTATGCGCACGCTAACCCACCAAAAGCCCAGGTTGCAAGCACCCATCAGAAGCACGTCTCCTACTTGCCCACCCCTTCTGTAGGTGTCATGGGTGCTCCAGGGTGCACCTACGCTGCTTCGGCAATCTGCTAATCTACCTGCCGATAAGAAAGCCCGCCCTCGTGCTCTGACACCCTCACACCCCGGGTGTGGGTCCTACTTGCCCCTGCACCATCAGCCCATTAGCACGATGCAGGGTCTTCACAGCATCTGGCAGGGACGATGCTCCATCAGGCCTTGGGTGGAAGTCACGATGACAATGGGATAACTCCTGGAAATATCCAGCTTGGCTTGACCGCCACTCTGTTCATACTCCAATGTATTGCCCCACAGTCACAAATTTTCATGCTTCTTTTACACATCTTTTCAAGTGGGCTCCTTCTTTGCTTGGAGAGCCCCTTGGTAATCTGGTTTAATATGGCTGGCGGTTGATTTCTGCAGACTTTGTCATTTTAATTTCCTCTCAGTGTTATCAGTTTTGGGGAAAACACCTTGTCAGGCAGTTTCAGGTACTACATATATATATATGCTGTGTACACTTACAGCCTTATCATCTCTTGTTATCCAAGCCATTTTTCCAAAAGGAGATTGTTCAGATATGCCCCCAGACAGGAAAAATGAGTTTTGTTGGACTGGACACTTTGCGAGCATGTGACTGTTCAGATAACTTTTTCTATTCTGAAATCAAGGGTAGAATATCTGCTCTGTGGAAGAACAGAAACATACACAGATCCACCACCAAAACATATACAGTTATAGAGTTCTCATGGGATTTTGCATGTTTCCAAGACCAGGTTCTCCTCTGGATCAGGCAGCATAGAAACTATACCTTGGGGCTTTGCTGCTCAGCATGATCCATTCTGAGGACTCCCTGTCTCTTTCTTGCTGTCTAAAGGCTTGTTTCCTTGCAAATGCGAATAAAGCCTTCTCAAATTCCAAACCTCAATACCTTCTGTGAATCAGAACTCTTGGTTTTGGGTCAGTCCAACAAAGCGGCCAGCATTTCTCTCAGTGACCTGCTCTCAGTAAATCAGCATTTCTGAGCTTTATGCTTAGCTGAAAATACAGTATTGAAGACATTTGGATTTTTCAACCCGTTTGACAATCATGAAGTAGCATCCTCTTCATAGATACGTCATTCTCTAGACTAAAGCCTTTCAGACTTATTATTATAATAGTTTTGCAGCTCTTCAATAGCAAATTTATTCACTTTCTTTCTTAGAGATTCATGCCTGTTTATCAGTTGCTATTTAAATAATCTAGAAATTATTAAATGCCATCTTTTTCTTCCCCTCTAATTTTTTTCCAAAAAACACAGTATGTCATAACTTCAAAATGGAAGTATAGCTAGTCTGTATCCCTCACAGACAGAACTTTGAGCTTTAAACTTTAAAGGCTAAACCCTGATTCACATCACCTGTCTCAAACATAAACATTTCATTAGTTTTAAACCTGGTCATCACCTCAGTAAAAATCCATCTATCTTTCATTTCCCTCACAAAAACTCCCGGTCCAAAGTCTCTGACCTAATAGAAGGACTTCAGTATTTTATCAGGTGATGTGAGCTAAAACATTTTTGTTCTCATATAACAGATTTATGGACTATAAAAGCCAGAAGTACCCATTAAGGTGATCTAGTTTTGAGTTCCTCAGTGAAAGAGACTATAGTACTTCATCCAGTACTTCTTCCATGAAGTTTAACAACTTGATCAGATTATGGCTCCAGAAAAATGGTATTTAGGACTTATTCATTTTTTTTCAACTTTCCCCTATCAAATAGCGGTAGATTTTAGCTGGCCCATGAGTAAGTTGGTTTTAGGTTAGCATTTTGAGTACGCTGAGTATGCTGGGGGCTGTGAGCTCGGTTATGGGGAATTTCACTTCTAATGGACAGTTGAGGGGGTTTGAGTGACTGATACCCCAGAGATCCTGCTCCAGGAACAGGGCACTTCAAGAACAAAACTGCTAGACTGTTTTTCTATATCTAGCATTTTGCCTTTTGGAACATCAAATCTTTAGCTGAAAATCAGGAAGAACAGGTATTTGTCTCTTATTAGGGGAATTTGATGTAACCCCATTAGAAATTATGTAGCAGGGTAATAGATGCCCTAAAAACACCCACCATTGCAATCAGGCACTGTGTTCAGAAAATTTCTATTTCATTTAAAGAAATGTTGGTAAAATGTGTAAATACAAAAGGCTCATTTTTCAGAGCAAACATTTCAAGATGATATCTTTTGTTGAAAGAATGGGTCTATGTCTTTCCAAGATGTAGGTCTTGTTTTGAAGCCTGAACTCCATCTTGATCCCTATAAAACATTTGTACAAAATTCAGTGTGGTGTGCATTTTCCATTTTTTCTGGAATTAGATGATCTTTAAGGTCCCTTTCAAGTCTAACTATTCTATGATTCAATGATTCAGCACAACCTTGTGAGTTGTGGCAGTCTTTATGCTGAGTGTTGTCCCCTGACAGACGAAGACAGAGTCACTCTATCACATATTCCATTATTTATAGCTCCAGTTTGGTTAGTAGAATTTGTGGGTATGAATTGACCATTTATTGCCTTTCAACTGTTTTACTCTGCTGTAAATGCAATTGATACATGTATTGTATTTTTAACAAAATTATAACTCTGTATCTTTTTTTTACAAAGTATTTGATTGATTGATGTAATTTTCTTTTTACTGTGTAAACATAAGGGATGGAATGAAGACGGAAATAATGTTTTTATTATTCCTTTGATAGGATGTTAATTTCTGGATTCACAACAAAACTAATGCAAATAGTGTTATATCGAAATAAAGACCAGACTTTCTTAAGGCATTCTGAGATTGACTTACACATGTTAAGACGCTGATATGTAGAGGCCTTTCCCTTCTGTCGAGCAGAAGCAAAGAACTGCTAGATAAGCTATTAGGTCCCTCTCTTACAAAGCTCCAGGCAGAAAACATAGAGAAAAAAGTGTTATCTTCCCAAAGTCAAGGGTAGAATTAGGATAACATCCCAGATCTTATGCACAAACAGGTTAGCTATTTTATTGGGGTATATATAGCCAGAGACGCGTTCCTTAGGACATACGCCTGGGAATGCGATTGAACCTTGCTAATGAATTTGCGTACCTGGGCTTTCTGGTTGGTCTTGAAGTCATTCATGGGCCCAATCCTTGGCTTCCATTCAAGACCTCATCAAAACAAAGTGGAAATTCTCCTTGTGCAAATATTTTATGTGACTTGAAGATAAGCTGTGAGTTTTGCATTTTTTCTGACTTTTCTTGTTTTCTTCCCTTTTTGAGGCTAGGGATCGGACTTACCCTTTCCCAGTACTCCAACGCTTATCCTAGCTTTCCTGAATTCTCAAAAACTCTGAGATGTCATCAACTAAGGTCATTAAATATACCAGGAATAATTGTTCTGAAATCATGAAACATAAACAGACCAAAACCTGATCCTTTCATATTCAGGGTCCTGGCTCTTTGTCATTAGTATTTATTGTGACACCCTCTGGATTGTAGCTGACCTGAGAAGAGAAATGGAAATGAAAATACAAAAAACTGTGTAATCATTGGTTCAGATCACTACAACAGAATTATAGAAGATATTACCTCTCCCTAGAGATCTTGACTTGATCAAAAATGTTAGTCTTTCAAACATCTGTTAGTAGTTGTTTTTCTCCCTCAGATAGACCAACTCTTTTGTTAGCCTTTCTCTCTACAAAATGCTTGCAGACTGATTTCTTGTGACTCCTGAAGAACAGAGAAGGAAGATAGCTGGAAGACCCCAATTTTAAAGTTGGAGAATGTATTTTATAAAGTTTTTTTTAGCAAAGAAGTGTCTCTTAAGGGTGAATTGTGGAAGGGGAATAGCAGATTGATCACTTTTTTAAAATTATTTTTTTGAACATATTGCAGTGAAAGACATGAGCCAGAATGGAAAACAGGGCTACACCACAAACACAAATCAGAGCGTGGTCCTCACCCAAGAGGTCTCTAATTTGTCCAGATAACTTGCTAGAAACTTTGATCGCTTTCCGCTTTCCAGATTTTTTTCTCCTCTTTCTTTTCCAAACGTCCACCCATTGTACACACATGAAAGGTGGGGTAAAGTGGTATACCTCAAGCCACAAGCTGTGTTCCTTTGCTTCCTTCAGAGACTGGACACACAGCCAATATTTGAGCAGTAATGTTCTATCTAAAAATGGTTACAATTGTGTGTACATTTCTGTCACTGCTTTAAAGAATTGGTACCCTAAGGTTTGTCCCCAAAGACAAACATATTCTCTTTAAATGTGTAAATCAAGAAATCATACCCCAGATGGCAAAAAAAAGGTAGTGAACCACAGGTATTTGGCTGATGAACGAGATTCATTGCCATGCAATTTCTATACAGATTATAGCTCTATTTTGGGCTTAAGTTTTCTTTTCTCACACCTTAGGAGTAACATAAAGTGCGCTGAAAAATAAATAGAATTTTTTGGTAACACAAAGGGAGATGAATTATTTTAAAGCCTTAAATATTTTTCTTTTGGAAGTGTGCGTGACTTGGCAGATGTACCTAGTATCTTGTGTTGGCTCAAAGCTCGTCATGTTAATGAAGCTGAGAGCTGGATAAACTATTCTAATACCGCATCTTTTTTGCCCTGCTGCTATGTTGAAAATGCTGTTTCTTCAGCTACTCTCCGTGTGTGGTACTGACACCAATACTGGGTAACTGGAAAGCAGCTTGCTGGAGGAATGGCTGGGAAGCCAAGAAGATGATAAACACTGTGGCAGGGAAATGCATGATGGGATAAAAAAATGATAGTGAAATGTAGTGATAGCTGTATGTTCATGAAAAGAACAGAAAAAGGAATGTCCATTTCCTACATTTCAGTGCAAATGTCTTTTTGAGAAACGAGTGATGGGAAGGTAGAGCGGCTGGAGTAATAAGAGAGGGGGCAAAAGTGCAGAAGATAGGAGGATGGACACTTGTAATTCCACAAGGTGACTTGAGGGTCAGTCTGCTCTAAGGTTGGGGTTTTTTTTGACAACGGCGGGTTGTCAGAAATGTGGGTCATAACGTACAGAAGCTAAGTGGGATCATCCACAGCGAATACATGATTCGGCTTCTCAGAGTAGCTGCAAACTCTGCAAGAGTTCACCTATTATCAGCCACACAGCTTTTGTTTTCCTTTCCTGTAGCCACAGTCTGGAACTTTAGCTGAACCCCTTCCCCTTGCCTCTCTCAGGGAGTCCCATGTACTTGTACTGGAGTGACAGGAATTTATACAGGCTGTTTCACAGTCCTCTTCCCAGAGGGCGGTGAGTCTAGACCCTCAGCAGAGGACCATGCCGAAGGCGAGGTAATGAGAAGCGCGTGCCACAAGCATGTGATCACCCCGTGAGCTGACCCAGCAAAGGAGAGCTCTTGGCTGAATGTCAGGGTTGAAATAGGTAGGTGACAACCAGTCAGGATGACCCTACATACTAGAGGACACACAAATAAAAAGAAAAGACAAGCAAGGTGGTCGGCAAAACCGTGGGGTAAGCGTGAAAAGAGCGTGCAGAGGTTTTAGTCTTTAAGTCTGCTGTAGACGAATAGAGAAAGCACTTCAGTAAACAGTCCCCAGATGGGCTTTATTCCATGCTTTAAAGCAATAGTGATCCACAGCAGGAAAAATCTGTGGATGCGAGCCATTTTATTATGAAAGCTTATACCTCATGATGGATTTTAAGATGAGACACGCTCCAAGGGCTTTAGTGGTAGAGTAGACCAAAGCTTCTCTCCTGCAGCCAGCATTAGCCACTCAGCTGCTGTAAACCAGCCAAATTCCACTGACTTTAAAGAAAACTGAATTAATTTTCACTAGCTGGAAAGTTATTCCAGATCTTCCAAAGTAAACCCTATTGTTTCTTATTTTTCTTCAAATAACCATACTTTATAAAGTGACTCTGTAACCAGTAGGTGACAGCATAGTGTCACCAGGAAAATGGAAATTATTAAAACTAACAAGGTGAAAATGTAGCAGTTGTTTGGTTTGGTTTTGGCATTTTTTTTTGTTTAGTTGTTTTTTTTCTTTGTTTGTTTTTTTTATTTGTTTGCTTTTTTGTCTTTTTTTTTAAATTTTTATTGTATAGTGAGACGTTACTCTCAATACTTAGTAATTTTTTTTTTTTTTGTTAAGCAATTATTTTTTTTTAATTCCTGAGAAAAGTTAACCCATGGGCTTTTGTTGGCAATGTATGTCAGGGGATATTTTCCTGTCGAGAAAAAAAAAAAAACTGATGATATTTTCCCATAAAGGGAAAATTCCATTACACTGGAATATATGTCAATAAAACTTTAAACTTCATTAAAAAACCCTCTATATTGTTGTATAAAATTCTTGCTAAATGTGTCAGGACATAATCTAAAAAAGCAAAAAAGAGTGTGTATATATGTATACATACATGTACATATTATGTTAAAGCACTAATGAGAACCAAAGAGTTAATTTTTGGAAAGTTATCTGGCATCTTATTTGCTTCTCAAAGCAGATGCTTGCCTTTGTTTTTGTTTGGGAGATTTCTGAGACAGCATAAAAGGCTGTTTAACAAAACTTATTTAGCAGGATTCACATTAAGTTAGCTGCACAAAAAAAGCAGCAGACGAAACGCTAAGCTCTCTGAACAATAACAGACATTTTGCAAAAAATGACAAATTTCATTCCCTGGTGCAAATTTCCCCTTTACCTCTTTTTTTCCTTTATGCTATCTGGAGTAATAATCCCTCTGAATACCTATTTAGCATCCGCTATGGTATGTGATTTTCTATGACAAGTGAATTGTTTCAGGCTTGGTGGAGGTAATACCTAGGGACTTGGAAATTCTGAAGCTGCCTGACTTTGTTAGGTACCAAGCAACCTTAAGCTGTAACATGGTTAATTAAATTGCATTTAAAGGCATTTCACACTTGAATTATGTATGCAATGGCAGAATAATATAGTGGTAATACAATTTCTCTCTGCTTAAGGACCAAATTGTATGGCTGTGTTTAGGCTTGCTTGTTTGTGTCGTTTTTCTTTCTTTGGGCTTGGTTGTTTGGGGTTTTTTTTGGATGGTAAATGGGCTTTGCTGTAGTCTGCATGAGGGAGAAGGGAAGTGATTACACAATTTCCATAGCTGTATTTCCACTGACTTTTTAACTGGAACATCTTCTGCTCTGTACCAAGTAGCTCTGGTGGCTGCAATAAAGAATTGTCCAACCGTACAGGGACCATGATTCTGCCCCTTTGAGTAGCTAAGGAGCAGAGCCTGATTTCTTGACAAAATGCTTTTTCGTATGTGTTGCATTTCTCAACCTGCTAGCTCCACTGTACGTGTAGTCACTCTGGAGTTCCATCTGTAGAGGACATTATGATGGAAGCGAATATCTAAGAGAAAATAAAACAAAACCAAACAAAAAAAACCCAAACAAAACAAAACAAAAAACCCCCAAACCTCCACTCCTCTCCTCTGCAGTGGGTACATTTTTAAGAAAATACCTCCATGCAAAGCTGTATGTCTCTATGTGTGGGTGAAAACTGGACTGTTCGCTCGTAATGAAGGTGAAGACCCTGAAGGGCACCTCATTACCTCTTGGCAGGTTTCTCTGCATACTGAATAACTGCAACGTGGACAATGTAGAAGGGATATAATGATTTTATTGGAGCTGTGTGCATCAAAATCCCTTTCACATTGATAATAGCGTCCCTTGGAATGAACACTAGAGTGATCTTTCCTCTTTTCCCCTTCTAACTGAAAAAAAAACCCTAAGATAAAGCATAATGGCAAGGTGAAAATCAAAAGAGATAAAATGTATTCAAACAGTAAACGGTTTACAAGAAGCTACAAAGAGCTAAATTACAGCTTTAAGAGCTGCCCCAATTAGTGGTAGGAGGTAACTGCACAGGTGCAGACGTTGACTTTTGGCTAAAAAAAAAATACAATTCTCTGTACTGTCCTCTTTTGTAGGGGGCTCAGTTTTCTGTGTGGGTCAGAGAGGACTGAATGAGTGACCTCCACGTGATCAGACCCGTGCAAAGTCTCAGAGGTGGGAGACAGGGTGGTATTGGCTTTCTTCCAGTCTTCAAGGGCCTGCTCCATTTGTCATGATCTTTTAGAGATAGTCAAAGGTAACGTTGCAATGCCACTCGCCAGCTCCATCAGCACATGTGGGTGCATTGTGTCAAGTTCTTGTACATGTCCTGTTAATTTAAATGTTCCCTAATCCAATCCTTCTCCAACAAAGGCAAGTCTTCCTTGCTCCAAGCTTTCCCTCCTGAAGGCCACTTTACCAGTACAGACCAAGGCAAAGGCACGGCCTTTCCTTCAGTCTTTTTGGTGTCCTTTGTCACCAGGTGAGAGAAGAGGAGCGTTGGAGAGAAGCTCCGCAGAGAGATGTGGGGGTGCTGGTTGAGACCAGGCTCTATACGAGCCAGCAGTGTGCCCTGGCAGATAAGAGGGCAAACCGCAGCCTGGGGTGCATCAAACATGGTATAACCAGCCAGTCAAGAGAGGGGATTGTCCCTCTGTATTCAGAGTTGGTGTGGCCTCATCTCGAGTACTGTGTGCAGTTCTGGGCCCCACAATTTAAGAAAGATGTGAAGGTTCTTTGAATGCATCTAGAGGAGGGCAACACAGCTGGTGAAAGGGATGGAAGGCATGTCTTATGCAGGGTCGGTCAGGGCTCTGGGTTTGTCTAGTTTGGAGAAAAGGAGGCTGAAGGGCAACCTCATTGCTCCCTACAACTTCCTGAGAAGGGGAAGTGGAGAGGGAGGTGCTGAGATCTTCTCCCTCGCAGCGATGACAAGACTCATGGGAATGGTTCAAAGCTGCACCAGGGCAGGTTTAGACTGGATGTGATGAAGCATTTCTTTACCAAGAGGGTGCTCAAACACTGGAACAGGCTTCCTAGAGAGGTGGTTGGTGCCCCAAGCCTGTCAGTGTTTCAGAGGCATTGGGACAATACCTTTAACAGCATGCTTTAGCTTTTGATCAGCCCTGAAGTGGTCAGACAGTTGGACTAGATGACCTATCCTATCCTATCCTATCCTATCCTATCCTATCCTATCCTATCCTATCCTGTCCTATCCTATCCTATCCTGTTCTATTCTATTCTATTCTATTCTAAAGGTGCCTTTCCCCACTCAACAGCTGGCCCACATTTTCCCTAATCTTCCTTTTCCTGCTGCTGTTTGTGTAGAAGTCCTTTTTGTTACCATTTATGTATGCCATCAGATTCAGCTCCAGGTGAGCTCTGGCTTTCCCAGCCACGTTCCTGTATGTTCAGACAGTGTTTTCATATTCCTCCTGGGTCACCTGCTCCCGTTTCTAGCTCTTGTATACCTCCCTTTTATGCGCAAGTTTAGTCCTTGAGTCCAGGAGCAACTTGTTTATTCATGAAGACCTCATGCTGTCTTTGCTTGACCTGCTCATCAGGATGGATTGCTCTTGAGCTTGGAGTGGTCCCTTGAATATCAATCTTTCTTCCTCTAGGACTGCATCCCATGGGATTCTTTGAAGCAGTTCTCTGAATAGTCCAAAGTCTGTTTTCCTGAAGTCCAGGACCATGATCCTACTACTTGCCTTGTTCACTCTTCTCAGGATCCTGAACACCACCGTCTCATGGTCACTGCAGCCACTGCTGCCCCAGCCTTCTCATTCCCAACCAGTTCTTCCTAGCAGTAGGTATGAGGTCTTGCAGAGCACCTGTCCTCATCAGCTTCTTGATCACCTCTGTTAGGAACCTTTCATCAACATACTCCAGAAACCTCATGGATTGCTCTTGTTTTTTTTTTTTTTTTTTCCCATTTGTTGTCCCTTCAGCAGATACTGGGCTGGTTAGAGTTTCCAGTTAAGTTTGAAATGAAACTTTCTGTCTGAGAACTGAGGCAGTCATGCCTTCTTCCAGGACATCTGATTTACAGTCATGAGGGATTGCCTTAGGAGAGCACAACTGTCTTCTACAGCCTCTTTCCAAACTTTAATGTATCTATAAACAAAAAGAGGCAGCTCTTTTTTATATGAAGAAAGTAAACATTTTCACATCTGCTTAAAATCTAAATTAAAAATTAAACACTGTAATATCACCTCCTGTGACTGTATCAGTACATTTCAGAAAGTAAGTTCAAACTCATTAACTTTTGGTAGCAGGTGTTCTACCAAAAATGGAGTATCTGTCTGTAAATAAGAGCAGATCAGCTCTTTTGTAGCAAAGATTATGGCATCACTAATTTGGTGTGAGAGCTTGTCTGACAGTGTTTGTGAATTAACAACACAGTGTATGTAGACGGATTGTGAGGTATTCTGACTTGTGAGGTCCCTAAGTAAAAACTTTCAATACTATTTGGGAAAGTATAGTGTAGAAAACACAGCATTCCTTTCCTCTGCCCAGAAATGTCTTTCAGCTCATGTCTCAAAGGTCAGTGCATACAAGGACATTACACCAGATGAACAAGGTAGGCTGGATGAATTTCTTAACTCTGGAGGAGAGAGAATGCAATCCTTTACTATACAAATGGGTAATGAAAACTTCCATAATGTCATCCATAAGACATTTAGATGAATTCACAGTTCTGAAGAACCTTGTTTATGAAATTTTATACATGTAAAAAAATTAACTACCGCATATTTGAGTCTAAAGTTTTGTGGGAAGAGAGGCCTAAAACGATACTTGAATTTGAAAAAAACCCTCAAGTGTTTCCATAAGAAGAATTTTGTGGAAATTTTTAATCAGAGAATCAGAGAATGGTTTGGGTTGGAAGGGACCTTAAAGATCATCTAGGTCCAATTCCCCTGACATGGACAAGGACACCTCCTACTAGACCAGATTGATCAAAACCTCATCCAGCTTGGCCTTGAACACTTCCACAGATGGGGGACCCAAAACTTCCCTAGGCAACCAGTTCCAGTGTCTCACCACTCTCACAGTAAAGAATTTCTTCCTAATATCTAATCTAAATCTCCCCTCTTCCAGTTTGAAGCCATTACCCCTCATCCTATCACTACATGCCTTTGTAAAAAGTCCCTCTCCAGCCTTCTTGCAGGCCCCTTTCAGATACTGGCAGGCTGCTCTAAGGTGTCCCCAGAGCCTTCTCTTCTCCAGACTGAACAACCCCAACTCTCTCAGCCTATCCTCATAGCAGAGGTGCTCTAACCTTCTGGTCATCTTCATGGTCCTCCTCTGGACCTGCTCCAACAGCTCCGTGTCATTTTTATGTCGGGGACTCCAGAGATGGACACAGTGTTCCAGGTGGGGGTCTCAGCAGAGTAGAGTAGAGAGGGACAATCACCTCCCTTGACCTCCTGGGCACGCTTCTTTTGATACAGCCTAGGATGCAGAGCTATGCAATCCTATAAATAGGATAATCTATAAATAGGATTGCAGAAACGAACAACCTAACTCTGTTAGCACTGGGGGTATTTTGGCCTGTTTTGGGGGAGGAAAGAAAAAAAAAGAAAGTAGTTTTTTTGTGTGTCTTCCTTTTTGCCTCCTTTTCCTTCTAACCCCAGTAATTTCTGAGCTCTTTGGTCATTTTCAAATAAATGTAACAGAAAGTTAGAGTTCATTAAGATACTGATTTTTACCAGTTTCATGAAAATCAGCAGTCAAATAGGAGGCTGTGTCATGGCCCCATTGAGTAAATCAGTAGTGAGAAATTAACTATTATACACATAAATACATATTTGGCAAGGTCAAGATAGCAAATCAACATTAATGAAGTTCTGTATTGGCATGGCCCCCAGGTGAGGCCTGAAGCTATTAGATGTGCTGGACTCCAGGGCAAACTTGGAAGTATTGGAGTACATGGGTTCTTGAGAAAATGTGAGAAATTTGAAATGTCTTGGAAGAAGTACAGGAGACAAATCTTGAGGAAGGCAAACTTCATTACTTTTAACAGTCATAGAAGTGTGTTTTCTTACTAACAGACGCAACTTGCAAGACCTTGAATATTGACTCTGGCTGCAGGTGGTGTCATTCAGGTGTCTTGGTAACAGGACAAAGACAAGTTGCAGTTGCCATAACAGACCACACTGTGAAAACATCAGGTCTCATCAGAGATGTAGGCAAGACTACAGGAACACACATAGCATACATGCTATTGTTTTTAAAAGGCTGCATAATTTTTTATCAGAAGTTTATATCAGTCAAAAACAAATAAACAAAAAGGTCTTCCTTCTATTTCTTAGTACTGTTGCTAAGGGAAGGCAAATCCAAGGACTTCTAAGACCTAAGGGAATTCTCTACCTCAATCTATGAGCTACTGCACCTGTTTGCAGGTTTGGACACAAGCAAGGCTGATCTTGTACTCTAGAGACGCCAAGACATGTAATACACACATGTCCAACCACACAGACATGGACAGGGGGGAGGTTCCTTTACTGTCACCCACATAAACACCTATGACATTTGCATAGACATGGACAAGACAGATAGCTGACCCTATTTCTCTGCTCTTGGAAGCAGACCACATTGTAAGTCCTTTCTGAATCCATGCCCAGACTCTGTGTCCCTTTTCCAGCCTTCAGCTCTGGTCTTGCAAGTTTCCTAAGACTGGTCTCCCTCTATCCGCCAACTAATCCTTCTTGACTTCACTGGCGAGTCAGAACCATAGAATTATAGAATGGTTAGAGTTGGAAGGGACCTTAAAGATCATCTAGTTCCAATCCCCCTGAAGTGGGCAGGGACACCTTTTGCTAGACAAGGTTGCTCAAAGCCCCATCCAACCTGACCTTGAACACCTCCAGGCATGGGGCATCCACAACTTCTCTGGGCAACCTGTTCCAGTGTCTCACCACTCTGACAGTAAATAATTTCTTCCTAATATCTAATCTAAATCTCCCCTCTTTCAGTTTAAAACCGTTACCCCTTGTCGTATCACTACACTCCCTGATAAAGAGTCCCTCTCCATCTTCATGCCACATGCTCACACATGTAATAGGTCAAGGTCATCTGAAAAATATGGTATTTCAGGCGACAGTAATCAGATGCGGCGCTTGGCCTGATCTGCAGCTTGTCTACCTCCATCTGACTCCTTTTAATCCCCTTTTCCTCCATGTTTTCCATGGTTGTTCCTGCTCAATTGTCTTTGATCCGACCCTTTACCCACATTTGTCCCTTCCCTTAAACATCCCAGAAGTTTTGCACATTCCCACTGTCCCAAAACATGCTATAGAAAATTTTACACTATCCTACCAACCTCCTCAGACATTCAATAGTAATTTGGGGTTATATCCCAACAAAGCTTCTTTCTTCCCACAAGACCCATGGTAATCAAATTACACTCGAGTGGTTCCTTTACTGGGCTATCCATACATGACCTGAGAGCTCTTGTCCTTCATTCCATCTTCATTGCTTCAATGTTCTTATGGTTCATATACTTCAGTGTTTAATTTTATTATTCTTCTTGTCTCTTCTCTTTGGTTTTGTTTTATGTTGAATGTTTGTCAACCTCATTGACTGGATGTCGTTACCTTCAGGATATCCATGTCTTTCCATTCCACACACCCTTACATCTACAACAGCCATCTTCACTCTCATCCTTTGTGCTCTTTAATTTATTTTCCACCTTTGTGTGTGTGCGTGTGTGTCTTGTTTCTCTCTTTTTAAAAAATTTCTTCATTCATCTCTTCTGTCTTTAGAGGGTATTAGAAACATAATCCTCAATTACAATTATTTTAAATTCATTGGCTTTATTACAAAATGTTAAGAGGTATTGAACCTGATTGCCAGAGGGACAATCATAGAATAGGAATAATCGTAGAATAATTTAGGATGGAAGGAATCTCTGGAAAACACTCTGTCCGAGCTCCTTTTCAAAGCAGTGCTAGTTTCAGAGTTAAATCAGATTTCTCAGGAACCCATCTAGTCAAATACTGAAAATCTCCAAAGGCGTAGCTTCCATAACCTCTCTGGGAACTGTTCCAGAGTTTATACAGTCTCATTGTGAAACCAAAGCTGATTTCAACAGATATATTTTTGGGTTTGTTTCTGCTTCCCGCC
>VYXH01002487.1:238888-315851 GCA_013397275.1 Burhinus bistriatus | reverse complement strand
CCCCCCCCCATTTTAGTAATATTTTAAAAAGTGTGAGAAAACACTGGTTTTTCACCAAAAAGACAAACAACTTCAGTATTTGTGATAATATATTGTGACATGTCCTGTAGAGAGAGAAGGAAAACTCTGAAACACAATTCCAGTAACAGTTTTTCATCTGTTTTTTCATTTAAAACAAGATTTTTACTTTCTAATCTACACATATGTCTATATTTTGCAGATATATGCATATATATGTACATATGTATGTATATATATGTCAGAGTTTTTAAAGAGAGATAGGCAATCACTCGGGATAGCTGAAGGATTTTAATTAGCCAAATAACAGTTTCCAGTGACTGCATTATGGCCACATTAATATCTTTTGAATTTGAGTTGATTTTACTATGCATTGATTTAAAAATCCTTTTATTCCCTTTTCTTCAATAATTTGTGCTAGGGAATCTTTACAAACAGAAGGTGTCTTTGAAATATATAAAAATGACATATTTACGTTTTTTGAAGGAATGAATTAAAGTAACTCCTGGTAAACATAAGTACAGATTTTACTTCGATAACATTTACTGTGAGACATTCAAANAATAATTTAGGATGGAAGGAATCTCTGGAAAACACTCTGTCCGAGCTCCTTTTCAAAGCAGTGCTAGTTTCAGAGTTAAATCAGATTTCTCAGGAACCCATCTAGTCAAATACTGAAAATCTCCAAAGGCGTAGCTTCCATAACCTCTCTGGGAACTGTTCCAGAGTTTATACAGTCTCATTGNTTTACTGTGAGACATTCAAATTTATTTTTCAAGTATTTATTTTAGATACTTATATGGCCTCTACTATCACAGTTCCTAAGTGCATCTAACCCTCCAGGTTTATTTTGACAATACCTTTTGGGTGCTCAGGTACTACCCTTTTACAAGCAGTCTGGGGAGCTGAAGTGAAGAAAGTCAAATGACATTTCGAGGACAAATGAGTGAGTGTGCAGACACTGTTGAACAAGTGCCAGCAAGACTACCTGGTTATTTCAGCTTGTGTATAATGTCTGCTAATATAATTAGAGTGATTCAAGAAGTCTGTTCTCTACTCAGGATCCGCAGTGTCCTGATAAATCTTACTAAGAGAAATCATGTGTTAGAACATGAGACTAAGGTAAAAAATGGCAGCATCTGGGTTTCTCTTCAGTAGTATAAAGATATGTTTTGCACCATGCTCTACCGTAGAGAGTTGACGTATCCTTAACACCTTCCTAAAGCATCAGAGACATGATTGCAGTGGATCTGGGAGCTAGACACAAGCGTGTTAAGAACAGAATCACAGAATCACAGGGGTTGGAAGGGACCTCTGGAGATCATCTAGTCCAACCCACCTCCCAGAGCAGGGACACCTACAGCAGGTTGCACAGGACGGCGTCCAGGCTGATTTGGAATGGCTCCAGAGTCGGAGACTCCACCACCTCTCTGGGCAGCCTCTTCCAGTGCTCTGCCACCCTCAAAGGAAAGAAGTTCCTCCTCATGTTTACATGGAACTTCCTATGTTCAAGTTTGTGCCTGTTACCTCTTGTCCTATCACTGGGCACCACTGCAAAAAGACTGCTGCCATCCTCCCGGTACCCTCCCTTTAAGTATTTATAGGCACTGATGAGATCCCCCCTCAGTCTTCTCTTCTCCAGACTAAAAAGTTCTCTCCTGAGGGCTGGCCTGAGCAGTAAAGACTGAAGCAAAGAAGGCGTTCAGTAATTCTGCCTTCTCTGCATCATCTGTCACCATGGCCCCTGTCTCATTCAACAGCGGGCCCACATTTTCTCTAGTTTTCCTTTTGCCTCTGATGTACTTGAAGAAACTCTTCCTGTTGACCTTGACATCCCTTGCCAGATTTAATTCCAAGGAGGCCTTGGCTTTCCTTGTTTCATCCCTGCATACTCTGGCAGCATTCTTGTAATCTTGCCAAGTGGTCAGTCCCTTCTTCTACCTACTGTAAACTTCCTTCTTCCACTTGAGCTTTTTCAGAAGTTCCCTACTCAACCACGCAGGTCTCCTGCTTCCCTTGCCTGACTGTCCTGCTTCCCTTGCCTGATTGCCTGATTGCCAGGAACAAATCCTATTTTAACTGGTCCATCAGACATAGGCCATCTGTACTTTCTAGTTTGATATTCACATTCCAGAATGATTGAATATATATTGGGTTATGTAGTTATTGTTTGCCTCCTACCCTGGGAATTAAGTATAAAACTACTCTAATGAATTAATGGTAAATATGGAGCTCTATCGCTCCATGCACAGATAGTAAAGTTCAAAATTCACAACCTTCCTTTGAAAAAAGGGTAAGCCTCTTTCCCTTATTTTTTCATCCTGGTCAACTGCTTGGCCATTGATTTTTGTGAATTAGGTGAATTAGGGTTCCTTCATTCTCCTCCATTTCAAACCATCACTACATGAACTTGCTAATACTATAGTTAGCAAGTTCTGCAGTTGAAGTCAAAATCTGAGCAGAAAATTAAACAAGGACCTTCAATCTACTGCATTTCAAATAGTGCTATATAGAGAGAAAAGGCCATTTACTGTGGTAGGAGACAAGTCTTGGGTTCATCTTGTGGCAAAGATGGTGATATTAGCCTGGTACTTAGGACTCAGTTTTCTCTTCTGTCTCAAAGTTCCTGTGTGACCTTGCACATTCGTATAAATGAATCTATAAACCTATTGCCAAAGCTCTTAAGAAACCTCCAAGTACTTGTGGAAAACCTTGGAGATTTCATCTTTGTCTGAACTATCTGTAGCAGTTAGATGTGTCATCATCCCTACTTTTAGATTTATATAGCAGAGATTTCTACATTTTCACCTGAAGCTTGTTTTGTGTTCAGTTAGGAGAAATAGGTCCTTTTACGAGTCTAGCTCCCTGACTGATTTTAGGATGGGACACACTGTGCCACAGTCTACCTCCGTGAAATCCAAAAGAAGTCTCGCATGAGCAGAACAGTTACAGAGGTCTACATTTCTTACACTGAATTTATAGGATACCATTTTGTTGTGGATTGTTTTGTTTTGTTTTGTTTTTTTCCCCCTAAGTAACTTAGTTGTCTTCTGTAAAAATGAAATAACTACGTATTTTAAAAGCAATACCACTATTTCACCATCTCACTGGGATTTTGAGAGTCTAGACAGTTATGAAGGATAGGATAATAAGAGCAAGAAATCTGTTTTAACTAGATCTTCATTCCATTTGGGTTTCCTGTATCCTTACTGAGATATTGATCAAATCTGTCATAGTTTAGGGGTTATATTTAATGTAGAATCATAGAATCATTATGGTTGGAAGAGACCTTTAACACCATCAAGTCTAACCATAAACCTAACACTGCCAAGTCCACCACTAAACACTGTCCCTCAGCACCACATCTACCCATCTTTTCAATATCTTCAGGGATGGTGATTCTACTACTTCCCTGGGCAGCCTGGCCCAATGCTTGATGACCCTTTTGATGAAGAAATTTTTCCTAATATCCATCCTAAACCTCCCCTGGTGCAACTTGAGGCCATTTCCTCTTGTCCTATCACTTGTTACTTGGAAGAAGAGACTGATGCCCGCCTCACTACAACTTCCTTTCAGGGATTTGTAGAGAGAGAGAAGGTCTCCCCTCAGCCTCCTTTTCTCCAGGCTAAACAACCCCAATTCCCTCAGCCGCTCCTCATAAGACTTTTTCTCTAACCCCTCACCAGCTTTGTTGCCCTTCTCTGGACAGGCTCCAGCACCTCAATGTCTTTCTTGGAGTGAGGGGCCCAAAACTGAACACAGTACTCGAGGTGTGGCCTCACCGGTGTTGAGTCCAGGGGGATGATCACTTCCCTAGTCCTGCTTGCCACACTATTCCTGATACAAGCCAGGATGCGGCTGGCGTTTTTGGCCACCTGGGCACACTGCTGGCTCGTATTCAGCCAACTGTTGACCAACACCCCCAGGTCCTTTTCTGCCAGGCAGCTTTCCAGCCACTCTTCCCCAAGCCTGTAGCGCTGCCTGGGGTTGTTGTGACCCAAGTGCAGGACTTGGTACTTGGCCTTGTTGAAACTCATGCCATTGGCCTTGGCCCATCAATCCAGCCTGTCTAGATCTCTCTGTAGGGCCATGCTACCCTCAAGCGGGTCGACACTCCCACCTAAATTGGTGTAGTCTGTGAACTTACTGAGGGTGCACTTGATCTCCTCAATATATACATAATCACTAATCAGGAGCTCTTTTTCCATATGTGGTAGACAAAATGTAGTTACATGTGGTGTATATTCTTGCCCTCAGCTGAAATATTCTTCTCAAAATGTAGTAATCTACCAAAAAAGTAATTTTAGGATAAAATAAGAGATGTGTAGTGCTGTTTTTGTTATAATTTTGTGAAGCATCACAGCCCACTGGGTAGACAATTGACTTGGACCTTATGCATTGGTCTGACATTCTTCCACAATTCTGCTAGTGATCTAGAAATAACCTTGGCCAAATCACTTTGCCTCTTTGATTGACTTTTCTCTTCTATAACAGTCATAATTGTACTTTTGTCTTTTGCAAAGTGACTAGAGATTACCAATAAAAAATCTGCCATGCAAGCTATTCAATCATTATTACCCATTTCAGGACAGGTTTTAGTTAATATTTAAACTTGATTAGCTTGCCTCTTGCTCTGTAGTCAGTGGGAGTACTCTTGCTCAAAGTTATGCAAATGCTTAAGTATTTTTCTGAACTGAGACTTAAATTCTAGTTTATGGGAAAACCTGACATTTAATAATACATAGGGGTGTACTTTCATATTGATTCTGCAGATATTCATAATAATGCTGCTGTAATTAGAGTGAAGGAGGTAGACCCTAGTGCTTCAGCAAATGATTTTAGTTTAATTCTTCCATGCCTTCAGATAGTGTTTAACTATTCCTCAAACTGGGGCTGACATAAAGGCCACAAAGAAATTCAGCACTAGAAGAAGTATGAGGCATTCTTGGCTTTCAGTTTTCTGTCTCATGCTATCTTTTTTTCACAGAATTCAGATTTATTTGCAAAAACAATGAAAAGCATGACTATTTTGTGAAAACCCCATAATAATTGGCAAGTATTCTTAAGAAAACAATGTTAGTATTTTTTAAGATTTTGGTTCTGCGCTGATTTATCTTAAATCTTGTTTGAAAGCTTAGATTAGTTTTTCATGCTGACTATCACAAAGTGTAATGCTCCTTAAATTACAACCTCTTACAGCAATAATTGGAAGGTATGTGGTTGTCCATGAATCCATTTTGGGCTCTTAGGGGATGGAGGTCATGTCTTATCTCATCAGAAAGGCAATTTATGCCAGATTACTAATACAGTTTCAGATTAAATGTGTTATAGTTTGATAGCTTGAGCATGTGTTGCACACCTTTCCTTAAAAGAGTAGCTCGCTTGCATGTTGATAGGTACCATGGCTAGGAAATGTGTTCCCCTTATTAAGCTTTATTTTACAGCACTGCTTAGTGGAAAACTATTCTTTATTCACATTATGGTCCTCCTAGAATACACAAATGTATTCTCACATTCCCAAGGCAAATATCAAACAGAGGCATGAGCAAAGCATTTCCATCATCATTATATTCCTATCCCGAACAGATGTGGATTAGTGACGCCTTATTGCCAAGATCACAATCTGTAGCGGAATAAACTGATGTTATTCTGAAACTCACCATGTCCTTTAATTTGTTATTTTCCTCAGTTTTTCTGGCAACTGAGGAAGAATAAAAACAAGATAATAAAGTCTGCAGCTGATAGTGAATACCTTGAGATTCTATTCCGAAGTCTTTGATCTTTCTAACATCCAATGATTGTCACTTGGGTCAGTGCACTTTATAAAATAAACTTTACTGTGACACCTAAGATTACAGAGTTATTTTAATTAGTAACTTTCAAACCACTTTTGCCAGTAGACAGTAAGTTCCATCACCATCACATTATCAAAGGAGATTTTGGAAGCTTTTAACCCTGTGGCATAAAGAACGTTTTAGATAAACTCTTGGAGACTTTCTAAGTATAATTAAAGTTTTCTCAAAATAAAAAGATGGACAAGATGATCTCTTAGGGTTGTTTCCCTACTTACTTGGTTATATACTCATTTTACTGATAAAAATTGGTAATTTTGAGGTGAGATGACTGGTTTAAGGTCATCAGCAGGCAAAGAGCATAGCTCGGAACACTACCCAAATCTGCCTCTACTCCATCTTTTTTTCATGGGTATATATTTAAACTATGACTTCTGCTGAATTTAGATTTAAAGAAAGCAGAAGAATTAATTCTATGGAATGCAAATCAGTCATATGAAAGGAACATTAAATCCATCAATCAGCTTCCTTTGCTCTGTCAGTCCTTAGTACAGAATGACTATAAAATACTGGTTAAAACTGAGTGTTCATTTTGAGACGAACAAGGACAATAGCAATCATTGAGTTAAGTATATCATTAATTTAAAAAATGAGTTATGTCTGAGGTTCAACATATTAGTTTACTGTGCTTTCATGATTCTTCAGCTTAACAAGTACTAGGATATCAGTAAACAAAATCTTTATTGTAGATTGGGAAATTCCCAGAACAATGACTATGTTAGAAGTAGATTGTTTTCTATTGACATCTGGGGTATCTTTCCACCCTCATTAGCCCTTCCAGTCGTTTTCATGTTTGCATAATGAAAGTTTGTGCTAGCTTTGAGTCTGACATTAGATTTTAATGAGCGGTTCTTACACCTATAGTCAAATTATGGCAGTCACCAGAGCTTTTTTTGGCATAACAAAACAGCACTGATGTGCCTCGAGTTTTGGGTTGCTAAGTATTGTGCATAACCACAAATAATATGAATAATACAACCTTTAAGTCCCATTGCAACATATCTCTGAATATTAGAAGTTTATTGAACTACAAAAAAATTATCTTGGCATAATCTCAATACAAAAACAGGAGCAGGGAATCTGGAAGGAAAATGGGGAAATTTGTGAGGACTTCCCTTTAAAATATATAGTTTAAGACAAAGTATGCAGACCTTGGTGAGTTTTTCTTCTCCAGAAACAGTGACATGAGTGTACCAACATTAATTACTTAAGTCTATATATAAGGATAAATTTAGGTTTGTTTCCTGTCTGAAGATATGGAAACCTTACTCATGCTAATTAAGAAAGAAACTAGGAAATTTAAACATTAGAACTTGCTACAAAGACAACAAAAATTACGTCTAATAAATCTATATAGTAATTTGAAAACTATAGGGCTGTTCTCTTTCTCCTTTTATCAGAATATATTGAAATAATTCTTCTCATTTCTCTCCTGCTATTCCTGATCATCTTCAACGTGGCAAGAGACATGAGTTGCATGTTCCACTTGATTTATGGTGTTTTATGTTCTTGCAAGATATAAAGATCTTCAAGGCTCTTGAAGAATTTGAATGAACTAAACTGAATTAGCCTGTAAATGCAAGCAGGATTTCTTGAAATCTAGATAACTATGAAAATCTGCAGATGTTTCATCTAAAATTACAGAACATTCATTTCACATCCTGTATCACAAAAATGGTCCCAGGATACATGGCTTTTCAGGGACATCTGTGAGTAATGCAAATGAGGATGCCGACTGACAGCCCTGAAAATTATCCACAGTGCAGCGGGGAGGTGGCAGGAGGCAGTTTCTGCAAAGCTGCTCACAGCGAGCCTGCCGCACAACTCTGTCGAACATCTCGCCTCCAGATCTGGCCAGTGCTCTCTCTTTTAAAGCCGGATGAAACTTTGGACGGCATCTTTGAATCTGAGAACTCTGCTCAGTCATCAGGAGACCACAGAAGTCTGTACATTCCTGCTTGCCCACGATTCAAACAGGGAGACATTTCAGACACAGAGGCAGCTATTCAGATAATCTCCTGGACTCCCAGGCAAGGAGACCTGCCTGTAGCTGACCTACTGGAGTAATACGGTCTGAAAAGACACCTCCCAAAATGCAGCTATTAAAGATGTTGGTTGGAGGATTTTTTCCTCTCTCATTATTCAAAAAGTCAAAACACTAAAGAAATTTTTAGAGGTTGCTACAAAACCTGTATTGTAAAATTAATGAAAGTGTAGTCTTCCTTAGCACTTAGTCTTAACTATTAAAGAAATAAAGTAATAAACATTTTTATACTGTTTTCTTATCATTTATGCACTGTTATGTATAAAAATTTTGTGCCTGTTCCATGCCACATATTTGAAAAAACACCCAAAAAAGGTGCTTAAATCTTCAATGATGAGGTCTTCTGGAGTCATGGCATGTAAAACCACAGGGTCTCACTTTTGTTAAGCATCCTAAAGCTTCATCATGTCTTCATCCAAAGCTTTATTTTCATCGTTACAGGCTTTTTTCAGTTCTAGATGTAGCTCAATTTGGGCACAACCTCTTTTCTTTTGCACTGATGAGTAATTTTATTCCATAAGTGAATGAAAATCTTTTTGATTCTTTGATAGTCCAAACCATCCCTTTCCAGTTTTAATGTCCAAACATCCCACAAAAATAAAGTCACTGTTTTTAGAGGACTAGCAATGCAATTAAGATAGCATATTAAAGAGAAGAAAAATACTCTTTACCAAAAGATTTAACCATTTGTGCTGGAGATCCAGCCCAAAGTCAGGAAAATGGTTACATGAGAGAGTACAAGGTCATGCCTGACAATGGAGAAAATAAGACACGTCTGACTACTTAAATCTCATTATTGGGCTCGCATTGCAGTGTTCATGGAACAAGACTGTCATAGAGAGTGAATTAACCAGAACGAAGTGAATACAATAGTTATCTGATGTTTAGGAGAAAAGAATCGTTCAAACACAGAATGTAGCTGTGGCGGGTTGACCCTGGCTGGACACCAGGTGCCCACCAAAACCACTCTGTCACTCCTTTCCTCAGCTGGACAGGGGAGAGAAAATATAACGAAAGGTTTGTGGGTCGAGATAAGGAGAGGGAGATCATTCAGCAATTACCTTCACAGGCAAAACAGACTCAACTTGGGGGAATTAGTTTAGTTTATTACCAATCCAATCAGAGTAAGATAATAAGAAATAAAAAAAACCCCTAAATCTTAAAACACCTTCCCCCCACCCCTCCTTTCTTCCTGGGCTCAACTTCACTCCCCATTTCTCCACTTCCTGCCCCTCAGTGGCACAGGGGGACGGGGAATGGGGCTTGCAGTCAGTTCATTACACGTTGTCTCTGCAGCTTCTTCCTCCTCAGTAGGAGGACTCCTCACACCCTTCCCCTGCTCCAGCGTGGGGTCCTTCCCACCAGGGACAGTCCTCCATGAACTTCTCCAAAGTGGGTCCTCACAAACTGCTTCAGCGTGGGTCCCTTCCACAATGTGCAGTCCTTCAGGAACAGACTACTCCAGTGTGGGTCCCCCCGCAAGGCTACAAGTCCTGCCAGCAAACCTGCTCCAGCATGGGCTCCTCTCTCCATGAGGCCACACGTCCTGCCAGAAGCCTACTCCAGTGTGGACTCTCCATGGAGTCATAGCCTTCTTTGCGTGCATCCACCTGCTCTGGCGTGGGGTCCTCCATAGGTTGCGGGGGGACAGCCTGCCTCACTGTGGTCTTCACCGCGGGCTGCAGGGGCATCTCTGCTCCTGTGCCTGGAGCACCTCCTCCCCTCCTTCTTCAGTGACCTTGGTGTCTGCAGAGGTGTTGCTCTCACATATTCTCATGCCTTTCTCTGGCTGCAGTTTTGTGTTGCAGTTTTTTCCCCCCTTCTTAACCGTGTTATCCCAAAGGTGCTACCACCATCACTGATGGGCTCGGCCTTGGCTAGTGGTGGGCCCATCTTGGAGCTGGCTGGCATTGGCTCTGTTGGACATGGGGGAAGTTTCTAGCAGCTTCTCACAGAAGCCACCCCTGTAGCCCCACACTACCAAAACCTTGCCACGCAAACTCAGTACGGTAGCATGGGGCAGACGTGCTCTGTGGTGTGTGTTTGGCATTGGCCTCAACTGCCCAGCTTGGGGACCCCTTTGCTGTGCTCAACTCCTGCATGTCTACTGTGCCTAAGCCACATTCTGATGGAAAGATGGTGGGACAGAGGAGGATGGAGAGAGGAGGGACCGGCCTGCAACCTCCATATCTCCAGCATGCCAGCTGGAGCTTACCAGCTGTACATCCAGATGTGGGAGGTGACGAGCACTTCTGGGCCTCACAGTTCAGACCAAGACTTTTTGCATCCTGACTTTCCTTCTCCCCTTCCCAAAGATGTTTCCTGCCTCAGTAGAAAAAATGCAATTGTGTTAAGATTCCTTTTGTGATAGGTCAGCCCTGTTGTACAGGAAAATCATCTGTGATATTTTATTACCCACACTGATATAAACCAGTGCTGCTTGGCTAGAATACAACACACCTGGATATACTCAGCTCTCCTATTGAACACTAATATTGTTGAGATCTTCAAACATCCATCAGCCAATTGCTTTTGGACACTTGGTATATTTCTTCCTATAATTTCAGCATTTAATTCCATAACTACATTTTGAAAGGAAGTAAGGAAGGAAGGAAGGAAGGGAGGAAAAAGGGTGGAGATTGGTATTCCAGAAACTAATCTGCACAGAATTACTATCATTATTATATTCAGACATGGAGGTGGAATAGGCAATGCAGTACATCATCCCTATGTTTTTTTGTCTGTGTGTTTGTTTGTTTTTCTGTTTGTTTTGTTGGATTTTTTTTGTTTTGTCTTGGTTTTGTTTTGTTTCTAATGTTCATTATCTTTTTTTTTAATTTTCAGTTTCTTGCAGAGACAATGAAGCAATTGCTGGATTTTACTTTAGGATGGCTACTATCTAACAAGACAGAAATCAACTCTTAAAGTCTGCTTTTACACTAACAGTAAAAAGTTCATAGGAATTGCCTAAATCTGTTTTTTTCCTGTTTACACAAAAAAATTATCAACGAAAACTTAAACTGAGAAATATGATGGATGAAAAGTGATGGGGCCTGTGGGAAAGCGTGTAACTTCTTCAGAAATTATTGCATCAAATAAATTTAAGAATCCATTTTGTGCAGACCAAACAAATCTGCACAGTTTTTATGCGAAGTAAGCTAACTAAAAAAATATATCTGCTTCTGATGCTATTGCTGGAGATATGACCAGCTGAGGCATGTGTTGAACTCCTTTTATATAAAGGAGTTGTCAGTGCATATAAATGCTTCTCCTCTGTTGCCCTGCAACTTTGAAACTCCATCTTTTTCCTCTTCTTCAGTCTATAAACTAATGTTTTAACCCTCAGGAATTGCTATAAAAAGTGATTTTCTTTTCTTTTTTCTCTATGATAAGCATAAGTGTGACGGGTGAATATGAGAAGACAGTGACTGTCGTATCAGTACGACCTTTTAGGCCTTTGTTATGAGTATATTACTTACAGAATATGTTATTTTGGAGATGCCATTAAAATCTGTCCACATGGAGAACCACAGGTCTGAGCTGACTCTGGAGACATTCCAAACCCAGTTGGACGCCATCCTGTGCAACCTGCTATAGGTGTCCCTGCTCTGGCAGGGGGGTTGGACTAGATGATCTCCAGAGGTCCCTGCCAACCCCGGTGATTCTGTGAGCTAGGTGTTAGGCATAATACAAATTTTAGTGAAGATGTAATACAGTTTGGGTAACATTTCCAGCTATAAAGGTGTCTGCAAGATATTGTGTTGTTTTTTTCGTTAATCAGACTGAGCAATGAACATGAAGACAATGCTCGTTATTGCCTTCAGTACAGCTTCCCTTGCAGAAAGTCCTGGCGAGGGCTCTTCCTCTTTGTGGCTATTACTTTTTACAGAGCATACATGCTTTAACCTCTTCCCTCCGTATGACAGGAACACCCCGATGATGGAAGGCTGATTCACCTTTTAGGATGAAAGATGGTCTGGTTGTATCTATGGCAGTGAATTAAACAGGACTAGAGAACATTGCCGGGCATTGGAACGTGACCGCGCAGACTGCGAAATTGCTCAAGCAGCTCCTCGCAGGCTTTTTGCCCTTGCCAGCTTGCACTCCCTTAAATAGCTTCTGAGCTCAGTTTGGAAGCAGGATCCTTCCAGGGACCTTACCCAGGAGACACTTTCCATGCAGACTGTCTGTCTGCAGGCTGAAATTTTACTAGCACAGTAAAATCCGGGCTTTTCTGTGTCAGCCAGTGTCAGTGCCAGGCGTGTTCCCGGGCATGTCTGCCATACCTGAAGAGGTAGATGCAAAAAGTGCCCATGGTTTTCTTCGTCGGTAGAATCAGATAGCCTTCAGCACCCTTGACGTGTGAGTTCAACCTTTTCTTGTGACCTGCTTGGCTAAAATAGGAAATTTGTGTAACACACGTGGCCAATATTTGGCAGAAAGCTAAACAGGTGTGTTGCAGTGAGATTTCTCAGTGATGTGCAGCTGAAGAATACGTTTAAAGATGAACTGGATTTATTTTTCATCCTGTCAGTGACTGTAAGGGTTTATTTTTTTGTGTGAAGATTTTAGTTTCTTCACCTCCATAGCTGAAGTCTGCTTACACAGGATGTGCTTTTGAAGCAATATTTGTGGGAGCAGGTAGTGCCTTCATACCTTGCTTTTGTTCAGGGATGTTTTCAAGAGATTTCGAGATGGTCAATGTACAACCGAGTCACCATGATCAGGGGCTGTGAATGAGAAGGAGCACTTTCTCTCTCTCTCTGCCCCGACCCTGCTCTAGCTCCTTCATGTGTTTCATCCAACAAGTGCAATATTTTGGAAAGACAAATGAGCGGTGTCTTCGGTAAATACCCTTGGGGTGGTCTTTGGTGACGTGGTTTACAAAAAAAATCAGAAAACTCTCCAGAGGAGCACCTTCATGGAGATGTGCCTTCCTTCCCTACAGGATGGTCTCACCTCTCCAGTAGTATCAAGCAGTGCTTTTTGCAGAGAATCAGGACACCAAGGCAGCTCCCTTGTGAGCTGATGCAAATCAGTAGCTCCACAAACTGAAGGATGTCCAACTGGCTCTAAATTTGCATGAGGTCACTGAATTACCAAGCTGAATGGTTCACTAACACATGGTTCATATCATATTGAAGCCACAGGCTTTAAGGGAAGGTCTAATGGTTAGCGTAGCTTTCTGTGGGTCCTGATGCCCACTACTGCCTTTTATATACAGGTTGATCTATAAATTGATCCAAAATGTTCCTGTGCACTGACAGATGATGCATTTGCAACTCATGCCATGGGTTGCACCTGCAAATTAGAGGTTAGAGTGGACAATTTTCCAAGTGCCTGTAGTTGGGAAACAATATGTTTTTGAAATTATTTTGGGGTTTACTTTTTATAAAGCAGTTTGGTTTTGGTTTGGGTTTTTTTGGGGTTTTGTTTGCTTGTTTGTTTGGGGTTTTTTTTGTTTGTTTGGGTTTTTTTTTGTTTGTTTGGTGTTTTTTTTGTTTTTGTTTTTTTTTGTTTGTTTGTTTGTTTTTTTGTTTTGTTTTGTTTTTTTTTGGTTTTTTTTGTTTTTTTCTTTTAGAGACAAGAAATCTTAAAGACCCAAAAGCACTCTAGGAATGCTGAGTAGAATTCATCTTATCTAGCCATAATGCAGATGTCTACATCTCAGGCAGTCTCCCAGGAATGTCCTCTTCTGTGGAGGGAAATAAGCTTTTTAAGAGGTGCTTCAGCACATCCTAATGTACCTGCCTGCAGAAGACAGGTGAAATATGCTCTGCGAGTGCCTGTTTCACTGCCCTGATGAAGAAGGAAGGCTTCAAGAACTATGTCATAGGTGTACAAAACTGAGACGAATCCCACCCACTGTGCTTATAGACTGCTTGGCCAGACTAATCATCAGCTCCAAGCCAGCAGAGATTTGTTTACAAGGCTGTGTATCCAATACCTTATATTCCCCTCTCAAATTATAATTTCTTGAATTTTGTGTAAGTATCAAAGCTATAAACCACTTCTATTTCAATACAAATAACATTGACATCATGTATATCAATCAATGTAAAACAATGAGAGACACTGGAAAAAAATTCCACAAAAATACTGCCTCTGAGGATCAGCCAAATTAAAAAGCAAGCAAACAAACACACACTAAAATCTCAAACATGTTAGCTAAGATTCCAAAATAGTTGCAAATCCTTAGGAAAGGGAAAGCAAGAGAAATGATGAAAAGAGTATTACCCTAATTTTGGAACATAGGATTTAGGGAAAAAAAAAAAAAAAAAACCGAAATAAAAAGAAAGAGATAATTTAATTCTTCATGTAATTAAGGAATAAAATATTAAAAGGTGTCTGTACAGTATTTTACTTGAGATTATAATTTAGAGGTATAAACTCATATTTTACTTAATTTAAATATGTTCAGCTGTGCTTGACGTAACTATTTTGGTTGATATTAATGTGCCTTAAATATTTGAGAACCGTGCTCTTTAAGTGAACATATGATTTTTGTGCTAGGCACTTTGGTCACGGGTAATTCCAATGCTACAGAAACTGTCAATGTCAATTTGTCATCAGAACTGACGACAGCAGAAAGCGCGTACCTGGCAGCAAGTAACCTCTGTGTATTCACAAATCATGAGTCAGACCTGCAAAACCCGCAAGTTCTGAGATCGCACCCTAAAATAAATACATAGAAGGTATTTTGCAGCTTTGTGTGAGCATCCACGTGTGTGTATGTGGGTGTTTAAAACTGCTTAAAGGAAAACTGTCTTCACTGAAGTGTTTGTGCACTTTCCATGGCCCAGTGTCATCTTCAAACACAAAGAAAAACAATACATTGCTCCACCTGGCTGTTTCGAGGAGCTGTGTTTCCTGCTTTAGCCAGGATCTGCTCTGAAAGGTGACCTCATTGCTCCCTACAGCTCCCGGAGGAGGGGAAGTGGAGAGGGAGGTGCTGAGATCTTCTCCCTGGGATCCAGTAAGAAGTGGGAATGGTGCAAAGCTGCACTAAGGGAGGTTTAGACTGGGCATGAGGAAGCATTTCTTTACCGAGAGGGTGGTCTGGAACAGGCTTCCTAGAGAGGTGGTTGGTGCCCCAAGCCTGTCAGTGTTTCAGAGGCGTTGGGACAATGCCCTTAACAACATACTTTAAATTTTGGTCAACCCTGAAGTGGTCAGGCAGTTGGACTAGGTGATCCTTGTCGGTCCTTTCCAACTGAAATTCAATTCAATTCAATTCAATTCAATTCAATTCAATTCAATTCAATTCAATTCAATTCTATTCTATTCTATTCTATTCTATTCTATTCTATTCTATCCTATCCTATCCTATCCTATCCTATAATATTCATATGAAACCCCTACGCTCCTGCCAGTGCTCTTCTGCATCTCCATCGCTTTGGCCCCACTAGCATCACCCTGCTTACACCATTCCTTTCTCCTGCTGTCCGTCAACCATCCCTGCACCCATTAAGAAACTAATGACGCTGAACTGTTGCAAGATTTAAATTGTTTATGTTAAATAATGTCTGGTACATACACCTAATGAGATTCACAGAGAGAATGGGAATAACTGGCTGTTATTTAAATGAGGCAAAGTCCTATGGGCAATAAATCTCTGAATGTGTAACTTGAGATCATGCAAATGTGCACGCTTATGCAAGCCGAGCTGAAGTTTATGTTATACATTATTTCTGTGATTTGAGTTTGCAATTTAAACATCTTAATACATTTTTAATATATAAGGAAGAAAAATGGAGTGTGGAGCAAAAGCAAACTACCGCTTTTTGCATAATACGGCCTATATTCTTATTAATGATGTAGTACCTAAGAATGCTTCAGTTGAGGTGTGCCCCGCTTGCTTTTTGGTACACAGGCACACACACACACAGGCACACGCATTTATACAAGCGATGTGTGTCCAGACAGTGTGTTCAGTGTTGTCCAGACACCCTTTTTTTTTTTTCCTTTATATGGGCAAGGTGGTACAGAAAGGGAGTGGAAAACAAAGTTTACCTCTACAGAAGAAAAGCAACGTAAAAAGCATGTAGTGATGTAGATGTATGTATATGAATATATAATTAACATAATAGTTACCTAAATATCAGCCTATTCTGACTGAGACTTGGGTTAATTGTAGGCCCTTGAAGCATCTTTAGAAGACACTTAAAGCTGTAAAATCACACGCTGTGGACCTGCTTTTCTTCACAATTAGGGTTTGATTGCACTATGACTTTCAGCAGAGACGCAACACGTCAAAAGTGTTTTAAATTCCAGTGATGACAGAACATAAGTGGTTGCTCCAGGCTGGCTGCAACCTGGGAAAAGCTTGGCGCGTTTTTATGTTTTTTAATGGTGCATATTGTGCAGCGAGACATCTAAGCTGGAGTTTAATACAGCTAGGAGCAAACACCTATCCTATTAAGGATTTAAGTAGCTTAGCCAAAACATGATTACAAGATTCAATACAGGCCAGGTCTTGGCTTTAGTTTGCTTGTATTGGGTTAAATCATGACTGTTCCTTCACGTTGCCAAACATCCCTGGAAGGTGACAGAGCCACGATCTTATTCTGTCCTGCTGTCCCAGCAGTGTGTGAAGGGGGGTCCCCTTTGACAGAGTATCATAAGAAAAAGTGAGAAAAGATTTACTATGCTTGAGAAGATTGTTCCTTCTGTGCTTTGTCCTGTAAAAAATAGAAGTATTTATGTGAAAATGGCCCAATAATTTTTAGTGAGTAGAATTTTTACTCTCGTAGGATTCTTTAAAGTCAAAGAGCTTTCATTTTTCTTTCTTCCTTTTCTCCGGTGGCAATTCTTAGCTTTTCCCCATGTTCCTCTACTGCAGCTGTTGCATTATTTCACATCGACTTGTATTAATTTAGGACTAGAAGTTCTGGCACAAATAATGAGTGCTTTATACATCTTTCTTATTCTTTCTTTTTCTTTACATTAAATTTTCCCATTTTTCACTAAGGTGCTGCATGTTAAATCTGTCTGTATGACACTCAAGCCTGAATTATCTCCCAGTCTATTAGCTGCTGCTATTTTTTTATTTTTTTTTTTTTTAATTCTTAGAAAAAGACAGGCAACTTTGTAACACCAAACACAGCAATATTATGTACTTCACAAGTGAAGTACGGAATTTAATTTACTTCCTTCCTTAGTGTTTACCATCATCACTAAAAACAGTGTTAAAACATGGTGGATAGATACAGAAAAAACAGACTGAAAAGACCGTGACAAGTGAGGACAATGAAAGGACCTCTCTCTGAATTTTTGTGTGAACAAGCGTTGTTCTGTTTGTCTGGATGACACTCAGATATGCTTTTGTGTCACTATGAGATGATAGGATGTTGAAGGGGTTAATACCGTTTCCTGAAGATGCCTGTATATCAGTTATATTTGCACTTGGCTTTGGAAGTGTTTTGTGGTGTGTTGGGCTTTTTGCTCCCTCTTTTTAGGAATTGGTTATTCCTCATTACACTTAACATAGTCAAAACAACTGAGTTGCAACAGTAATTTGCACAGATTTGATGGTTAAAATATATCGTTGTATGTCTGACTTCATGTAATAAGGGATTGAAATTTTTGTGATCCATAGAATCGGTCTTTCTAGCAACAGAAGTAAAAAATGATCAGCACTGAAAGTTCGTGGCTGAATTAGAGTATTCAGATATTCAGAAATTAGGCTTGAACGTGAGTATTTAGTGCAATATTTCTTCCCTTGCTTTCTTTACACGACACAACGTAAAGCAAGTGCAAGGAAACAACTTCTTGCAACGGTACTTTAGCTCTGGTCTCATGACACAGGCTCCAGCTGTACTCTCTGCTCTGTTGGTGCACTGCAACATCCCGGGAATTCCCCCTCCTGGTCCCCTACAGACCTTGGCTGGTCCTTCTGCACCAGTCTCCTAAAGCCCAGCTGGTGTTGTGTCCCCAAGTCCAGCCAGCAGCAGGGCTGAGCAGATGTCCCCAATGCACGCGCGCACACGCAGGTGCCCATACACGATACAGCCGCAACTGGCCATGCAGAACAACGCACGCTGAAACCAGTTCTTTACCGGCACCACATCTGCTCCAGCAGAACAATATATTCGCCAGTGGTCACGCACACTAATGGATGTCTCCTGCTGATGTCCCCCAGACCTATGGAAACAGTCCATGGCCACCAGGTGCAAGACTTGGCCAGGTGAGTAAATGGACCTGCAGTCTGCTCCCTCTTCTCCACACCCTTCATTCTCCCCTTCTCTGTTGTAATTTGTGCCCCAAATGAGAACTAAAGTGAATACACACCCTCAAATGACTTCTGAAAGCCTGTATCTTTCAAATATTGGCTCTTATAAACTCAGACGCGACTGGTACAATAATTCTGTTTAAAACAGCTGGATTTGCATTAGATTTTCTCTGGTTTAGGACAGGCCAGATATTTTCATTTTATAGAATGTCGAATACCCAACGACATATGGAAAAGTGTTGGAGCTTCTGGCAGATAAAAATCAGAAAAAAAACCCTGATGCAATGGAATTTTAAAAATAAATGTTGGCTATTCATTACCCAAATACCTTGAAACTTTGTAAGGATGTACTTCATAATCACAGAGCATATAGTAAACAGTGTTTTACCAAAGCCATTTGTTAATTCTAATGTCATTTCTTTTTAAGACACCATGAAAGCTGAGTAAAATATTTTATAGTCTGTTATCGTTAGTGTTATATGGAGAATCAGAACGTTCTTTCTTCACTATATTTTTTTCTTATTTTAAAGTAGATAAATCAAATATATATTTTAACAAAATGATGATCATCTTAACTGTAAAAGAGCTTCATAAATACATCCCAGCCATTAAAGTTAATGCTTTCAAAATGATTTATATTTCTGCCATTAAAAGCCTATACAAGGCAACACAGTGTTAAAATAAATTCCTTTATGACCAGTCACTAAACCCTTGATATACACATCATTAAAATAAAGTATGGGAGGAAATATGTGACTCCATCAGAAATTGAGGTCAATTAGTGACTCGTTATGAAAGAGCAGTGAAATTGATTTGTAACTGTATCTCTTCAGGCTGCTGCCATTCTGTAGAGTTAATAATAAAATCTGAATTCTGACAAGGAGAGTCATTAAAGCACTTCATAGGCAAGAGTTATTCATTAGTTTAAAACTTATTATCTCGAATTTATTCCCTTCTGCTGAAAAGATTTGTCATGTCCAAGAGATTAATGGTTCTGAATACGAAAGAGACGGCTGACATCAGTTGTAGTGCTCTGTGTTTTCAGGTGATTTACATGTAATCTGGGTGCTTTGTACAGTTTTTTGAAAAAAAATCATTCCTCCTGAATCTCACACCTTTATTTATTAATTTTCCTTCAAGAGTGTGGAACCACAGGGTCTGTTTTACAGACTAAAAATCTCTTGCTTATACTTTTTGAGGAACTTGGAACATACCATATTTGAATCAGTTTTATTTCACCTGCATTTATATTTTTAAATATTCAATCTGTTTAATTTATTATGAGCTTAAATATATCAGGAAAGCTGTCTTTTTATCTATCTGTCCGCCTAGGAAAACATTCGCTAGGCAGGAGTAGTAAGAATTAAGTGCGTTTTTTATCCCTGACTTGTAAAACTATGAACTCTGTTCAGTGTGTGTTTATGATTCCTCCCCAATCACCTCTCTAGAAAGAAACTTGCAAGAAAGCAAAAAAAAGAGTCCCATTTAAGCAGTAATTATCCAAAGCTCTGCAAATTTTGTGAAAATCACAGACAACATCTTTACAGAGAATTAGAAAATTACTGGTCAAAAGTGCTCAGTTTTCTATGTAGCACTATTGCAGTGTATCAAGCTGCAACGCTTGTTTTTCTTAGTAAAATAATATCTCACACTGAAAGTTTGGCTTCTCGTTTCCATTAGCTGGCTCATCCATATGGGATGTTTACGAGCTTCTTAATACTCCCAACTAATGAACTGTAACTCGTTCAGGAAAGGTGAGTGGTTTAAGCACTCAAAGTCTGCGTTTAATTTTTGCTGTGAACTCAAGCAGATTGGTTACAACAGCAGCACACTTCTAGTGTAGCCATGTAGGTAACAGAGCAGGGGACAAAGCCGCCTTCTGTTAAAATTCCCCCAAATGCACCACGTGTGCATAATAAGGGTGAATTCACAGTTCCAACCAGTTATGCTACGTGCCGTCAGCCTTTGAGGAGTGCTTTGGGGTTGCTCTCAAGACCCACTTGGCAGTACTAATGGGCAATGAACCTGGAAGAACATGATCTGCAATTTCCAAGTGGCCAACACTACAGCTGCAAGGTTGGGAAGAAAGAGGGGAATCGCCGCCCTTCAGACATAAACATCATCTCTGCCAACGTCTTCAAAAATCTCATGCTGGAGAGCATCAACAGAAGAATAAACCGTACCAAAAAGCAGAATAAAATGCCAGAAGAAACTGTCGGCTGAGGGCCAGAGTTTGGTAGACTCAATAGACCTGAGTGAGCCAGCCCTTACGAGCAAGGAAATAAGGAGCTATTTTTAGAAGCAAGGCTTGGTAACGTGGCAAGGTAGGCGATTTTAGCCCTTGCTAAAGGGCTCAGGTTTTTCGTAGATAATAACCCCTGAAAACCTATACTGTTATGCCAATGAACTGTATCTCTTCATCATTGTCTACGCACAGTAATGCTGTCTCTGTGTGTGTGCTTCCCAGGGACAGGATGAGGGGCAACGGGCACAAGTTGGAACATAGGAAGTTCCATTCAAACATAAGGAAAAACTTCTTTATGGTGAGGGTGACGGAGCCCTGGAACAGGCTGCCCAGGGAGGTTGTGGAGTCCCCTTCTCTGGAGATTTTCAAGACCCACCTGGATGCAGTCCTGAGTAATGTGCTCTAGGCATTCCTGCGTCAGCAGGGGAGTTGGACTAGATGATCTCTAGAGGTCCCTTCCAACTCTAAAATTCCATGATTCTGTGATTCCGTGTGTGCATGTAGGTTGTGTTCCTACATGTGCATCTGACAGCTGAGACATCCACACATGACGTTTAGAGTCTTTTATCCGATCTGCTCATGTCCATGCCAGGGACATGGGCAGACCTCTTTATGGGCTGCTCCCTTGGAACCAGGAAATCGCGTATGCTTGACCACTTCCATTAGCCAGCTGTAAATATTCCTCATCCCTTTGTGAAAGCTGTCGCGGAGGATAAACAAGGTTTTGAGAGAAATGGTCCCCTTGTGCTGTTGTGTGTAGTACAGCTGCTTCTTACATCTTTCATGAAGAGCGATTGCATTTACTGATTTCCCATTTTTTCGCTGCTTGTTTCAACTCAGCATGATTTTATTAACTTCTTACATACTATTTTACTAACTTTTTACATCTGATTAAGCATGCATATCCCGAGTGACGTCTAGGGAGGGCAAAGCTGGTTACCTATAATGAACACAGGAAAATGATGAGAGCCCATTGCAGTTAGAGCTGAATTTTAGTACATCAAAACCTGGGTATAACCCACTGTTTTTTTAAAACATTCCTGGGCATCAAGAAATGGCTTTTTTCTTTCTTTTCATAGATGATTAGTTCTGTTTGAATGAAAACTTACACTAGGCGATCCAAGTACAGTGACACATTTTTCTTCTGTTTTTCACAGTGTGATGGATTTAGGATGTATGTACGTGAGTTTTCTCTTTTGTGAATGTGACTTCTGTATAATTTCTGAATCTTGGACTTAATATGAAGCAATCTCTGTGAAAGTATAGTAAATCTGTTCATGTCACGTAAGATTGCTGTTTCGTTATTCTTCTGCAACAACTTTTCCTGTTAGCCTGATCATCCAGACAAAATGACACTGCATAACTATGAAAATACGCTGTACAGTGTTGTATATATGAGAGGCAAGTGGCATACTTAAATAGCTCATCACATTTAAGTTTTGTACACGTCTACACGGGCAGTCCTAGCATACAAGATTTCTTTTCAATTTTTCACATCCAGAATGTGTCTTTTCTTTGACGAATAGAAATGTTATTCTTAAAATAGTAGTCCCTGTACTAGCCTGGACCTTACTTCTTCCGAAATGAGACGATACTCAAAAAAAGTAACTTTCCTACGTCACCAGTGAACCTGCACGCCACAGATTTACTCAGAACAGCTTGGAAACAATGTGACCCAGAGGTATTGCCTCTCAAAGAAAGTTAAAGCAGAATAAGAAGAGCGTACTGAAAGTACACTGCCTGTTCCATACGAACAGCTTCTGTGGATATCGCTGTCTATCACTGAGGAAGTCTTTGGGTGAATTTTCTTTACAGATATAAAAAAAGAATTTAAAATTCCAGATAGGTGTAAGAATGCAAGAATTTTGTAAAGAACAGTGGTTGCACTGTAAGCATCCCCCACATCCTTTTTTGTGCAGTCTTACCTCCGTCCTTTTTCTTGCCCTAATAATTCTAATGCAGAAGCTACTGCTAAGTTTGTAATAATGTGAAATTGTTGACTGGAACTGGGCTAGAGGTCTGCTAGCCTTCACCTGTTATGATTGCCTATGGAGAATAGATGTACATTGAGGAAATCTAATTCTTCTTTTCTAAAGGTTTAGATGGGATTCACATACCTGGGGTTTGAAAATGGGATGTTTTTCAGGTCAGACTTGTGCAAAGAAGAGTACAGAGAACCTGTTTATCAAACATTAGCCTGTAACTATTACATGTGTGAAGTGAAAAAAGTCTAAAAGAAGTCAATTATTTGCTTCTTGGTTTAGTTTTGTGGTAAATATGGCACTTAACAAGTGGGAGTTTCTCTGTTCATTTATGCCATTTTATTAGTAGCTATCCAATCCAACTGCTTACCTTGTGGTATTGTTTCAGTTGACTAATTTTCTTTTAATTAGCCGGACTTTTTATGATCACCTTCCTTAACGTTTTAGTTAATCAGTTTCCAAATGTCTGGGAAAGTAATGAGAAGGAGAAAGAAGGGGAAAAAAAGAAATAACACAATTAATTTTGTTTAGCTTCACTATCCTCTAGAAGTATCAAATGAAGAAAGTGTCCTTCAGTAGCCCGTTCACCTTCAGAAAAGGGCTATCATATCTATATTCTGATATGGTGCTGATTCTAATCAGTAGATTCTATTATAGGCCTTTAAGCAAAAAAGAAAGTGCTGATGAAGGCCATAAAAATAAATGAGGCTTATTGCTGCTTGACATCTTTAGCACTTTCTGAGGTTTCCTGAGTGAGCAGGGGTAGCAGACAATAGCTGGGAGATTGTGTGTAAGATAATGAGAAAAATAAATGCATCCTTGGAAGCAGCCAGCAGGAACTACGGCTAACATTCATTACTCGGGGTCTAGGCTGCTCCCAGTATGGTGTTATTAATTTGTGGAATGAGCTAAGAGGTGTGAAAGAGAGCTGATGTTTGCTCCTAACCTTCCTGACCAGCATTTGGAATATTAGCAGAGAGGTCAAATGCATTGTCTCCTTGAAATTGTTTCTCTCTCTCCCTCTTTCCTTTGGTGAGAAGCGAAGCAAAGCATACTACTTCAGAAGAAAGGGATGTGGGAAGCACCTGCTGCCCTCGCTTTGGTCAAAGAAAAAGAATAATTAGGACCAAGTGGAAAATAAGTCATAGAGATGAGGGTGTGTTTTAGGGATAATATGGGGAGGGAACGTTCTTCAAATTCCAAAGGCAATCTCAGTTCCCTTTCCAGGACTGTTCTGGGCGTGAGAGTTTAATAGCGGAATACGTGAGAAAGTGAATATAGTATTTGAATATTCAAACAGCGAATTCCAATTTTTGTATTCACCGCCTCTCAAGCGTGATCTGTGCCATAGCACTTCAGTGTGTGGCTCGGTCGGTGTTCTTCTGTTCTTGAGATATAGATCAGCCTTACAACTTAGTGGGATTTGCACTTTGCGTACTTTCATTGTACTGAAGGCCAGATTCCCTGTAGGCTGTATATATATACATATGCATGACAGTTTCTACCTACTGTGGAGTTTATGTAGTTTTCTGGTTGTCTGTATGAGTTAAATAACCAGAAACAGATTCGGACTGTGATAACTTACATGGCAATTGAGCAAAATCCTAATGACAAATCGGAGTATTTTGGAGGAATATATGAGATTTGCAATTAAAGCTACACTGGCTATCCATCTAGGTCATTGCGTAACAATAGCACGAGCTATATTGTTGAATTTAGCAGGCAATTTAGTGAACAGGAATTCTACACCAAAGACATTTTAACTCCTTGCTATAACAGATCTCACAGAGAATCTCACAGACACACACATTTAGTCAAAAGTAGTGCAAATACTGCTGGCTTCACTGGGAATCTTAAAAAGCTTAAAGTTAAGCATACATGTGTCCAAGATTGAAGATTCTCTTGAATAAACTTACGATCTGATCATGGAAATGTCACAATCAGAATAAAAGGAAAATTAATTAGATTATTTACTTTCTGCTGCTTATTCACTTAGCTATACTTGAATATATGAAACAGAAACAGATGTGACAAGACAAACCGCTTCCTTTCCTTTTGTATTTTTACCTCTTGATCTTGAAGATTCAGCAGGGAATGTAAACAGCATGTACAATAAACTGGGGCAAAATGTTAGCATGTCAACCTTCCAAAGTTATGGTCTCGAGAATGTAAAAGAAACACAGTCCTTCTGCTCACTCATCTAATAGCGATTCTGTTCAACTGACATTAATCTGTTTTCTAAAACAGAGAAAGTGCAACAGGAAGGTATTTTGTCTTTGTTCAAGTATTTTGTGAGTGTATTTTGGCAGGTTTATTTTGCTGAGCTGTGGAGGAAGCATAGGTATGCTTTGAAGCTGAAATACAAAATGATTAGGAAGCTGTGAAAACTAAGAGAAAGCTTTTGAAAAAGAAACCCAGTCTTCTCTTGAAGTTTTCTTTAACTTTTTTTGTTTAAAAAGCACTCACATAACACTACCTGTTAGTTTCCAAATAAAATTTTCAGGGCATCACAAAAGCTCTTCTCCTGGTTTTTTTTTTTTTTTTTTTTTGCGTAAGAGGGCTTAACCATGTGTTCAGCATCTTTCCAAATTCTTTCTTGGCTTTCTCTCACACTTTCACAGAATTTAGGCTGAAAGTCACCACTGAATCAGTAGTTTTACTTCTGATATATCAAGTATCTGCATATTGAGTCCACGGACTTTTTTTTTAATTACAGTTTTTCCATAATATAATAAGATAAGAAAATACAAACCAGCAAGCCAGCAATTCAACCATTTTGAAGTAAAAATGACACATCCCATAGGTAAAAATGAAAGGTAACGCAGTATGAGCTAATTAGGGGTAGATTACATCACACTAGATGGCTTTTAATGAAAACTGATTAATAAGCAAAAGAAATATACTGCTAAATACAGAAAATAATTTGGTATGGAAACACGTGTGAAACTGTTATTTAAGATCAAGTTGACAGTGCTTAGTGCAGAAAATATTAAAATGGGGAGTTGACAGCAAGCTCAGCCGAAGGGGAAGCGTTAGCCTGGAAGGAGATTGCTACTGAAATTTCTCGAAAATCAATTTTGGGAAAAGTTATGTTTAATGTTTTTATTTATGATCTTAGCATAGAAGTAAAACTTGGGAAGCATCATTTGGAGGACAGAAAAGTATTGCTTCATCATAGGGAAAGAACTGAATGACCTTGAGAACAGAAGTAATAGGAAGAGGATGAAATTCATAAAGTGCAGGGGGGTAGTAGAAAATAAACTTGGAAGCTTAGTTTCAAACCTGTCCACTACCATCTAGGAATACATTAGTTAGAAAGAGTTGGAAGAGAAGAGCCTTGGTCATCAGAGTTCGTCAATGAAAAACTGTTAAGTTACAATATGATCCAACTGTGAAAAAGTCAAACGTGCTCCTAGGACAGACAAGTAATTTTTAACACAAATTGCAGAAGACGAATTGTACAAGACTCTAAGGAGATTTCATCTCAAGTACAGAGTACAATTCTGGTGATATATGTTCAAGAATGATGTATTAAACCATACAAAAGATTTTGTTTTTTCATCATTACAGTGTTCAAACATCTGAACAGTGCCTGAGAGAGCCTGTGGGATTTTCATCCTTGAGATATTCAAAGCCTGACTAGACAACGATCTGAGCAACCTGATCTCATTGACCCTGATCAGGAGTTGGATTAAATGACCTCCAGATATCCTCTCCAACCTTAAATTTTCTGTGATTCGAACTATGACTTCTTCAGAAAAGGATTTTTTGGACAGTTTAAGGACACAAAAAGTGGCAAAAAATGCAACATCTTTGCAGATAAATCCTGATAAGTGTGTGAAAGATACTGTGTGTTTTTTGGCTGTAGAAGCAGGTGACCTGCTTGGGCATGTTCGCATCAGTTACTGCTCAGAAGTGTCCGTGATTGCTGAGGAATACAAAGTTGAATATGTCAGTAGGTCCCAGCAAGCAAAGTGCCCTGCAACAAAAATGTTTAGAATATGGGACATTTTGATCAGAAAGAAATCAGATCAGAAAGAAGTCTGTTATTCTGACCAAAGGCATCTGCACAAAACATAGTCATCAATGAAAGAAGTTGTTGTGGTGTTGTTTTTTGTAAATAAACAGAACGAAAAAAAAAACCCATTCCATTCCATCAGCTACAACCAATACCGGATACTTGTGTTCTGCTCAACCACTCTTCACCACAAAGCCCTGAAAGTACAGAGTAAATCTAAGCACTAGCAGTGTGGTCTGGTAGAGAGTCTGGACTTTGCGTATGACACTGGGAGCAGGAAGTATAAAGGTAATTAGCATTTTTGTAAAGACAGTGTGAGAGTTCAGAGGTGAGAAAAGCAGTTGCAATCTTAGCAAGCCCAGATAGAATTTAATAGATCTCCAAAAGAACTGCCATGAAAGAGATAAGTAAAAACATGTATTGCCCAAAGAAACATCATTTCAATGCATGGTTGCTGACTGAAAACAAGACCAACATCTACTCATAGTAATCATTTTCCCACATTACTAAGAAATTGTGCTTAATCTCAAGAGTGAAGTTGTTTAGCTAAAGCTTCCTGCCATAGTGCATGGTATGTCTTCAATAGGACTTCTATGAATTAATTTCTTCCACAATTCCCCAGCTTTCTTTTTTTTCACTTCCTATTCACTTATGTAAATTAAACCACTTTTCATTGAATAGGCAGTATATCAGTTAACCCTCTGAAACAGTCATCTGCCTTTCTTTCAATTGGTTTGCAAAGATTTACAATCCCTGCATGTGTCATTAACAAAGATTACTTCTTCTGTTGATGGGCTGTTGGCACAAAATGTTCCACGTGGTTGGACTAAATCCCAACTGTTTAGAAGACCTGCTAAAACTGTCTTGGTACACCTTACAGAAGGTTGGTTCTGTCAAAGCTGCACTTTACATGTGGCATTGGGGATCACTATAATGGCTAGATAAACAAGGTTGATCTATTAAGTGGTAATTCCCTAAAATATACTACAGTTTTGGCTCTTTTTTATTTTTAAATACAAATGTCATAGAATCATAGAACTATAGAATAGTTTAGGTTGGAAGGGACCTTGTTCTTGGGCAAGAACACTTCCCATTAGACCAGGTTGCTCAAAGACCCATCCAACCTGGCCTTGAACACTTCCAGGGATGGGGCCTCCACAACTTTCCTGGAAAACCTGTTCCAGTGTCTCACCACCCTCAGAGTGAAAAATTTCTTCCCAATATCTATTCTAAATCTCCCCTCTTCCAGTTTGAAGCCATTATGCCTTGTCCTATCACATCATGTGATATTATTTGAAAGCTGCAGAGAAACTGAAGTGCGGGATATTTAAATGGTTTATTTACTCAGCCAGCTTTGTAACAGACCGATGCAACGAAACCTCTGCTACGTGAAAGATGCTGTTCATAATACTCAAAAACATTAAGAATTTTTTAAATCTCTAGTTCTTTATTGGTAGAATCAAGAAATAAGCACGACTTTATTCAATGTATTGATACCAGATAAATAAGTTCATAGTTCCCTGATTTACTTCTCTTCAGACAAGGTAATTACATTAATTATTAGCAGTCATAGAATCATAGAATAGTTTGAGTCAGAACGGACAGATAAAGGTCATGTGGTCCAACCCACCTGCAATGAGCAGGGGCGTCTTCAACTAGATCAGGTTGCTCAGAGCCCCGTCCAACCTCACCTTGTAGGACCTGACCTCTGGTCCCTGGAGGTATTTCCGATTTACCACTTTATCAATTAAAATTTAGCAATATACCATTACAACTGAATAACTTGGTCACAGAAATCTCTTTCAGCTAGTTCTCTTAGGACTTTTGTTTCTAACACAGGTGGCTGTGTTGAAAATGTTTATGCTCGTTTCTCAAATAGATAATTTTTCCTTCCTTCCTTGTTGCAGATAAAAAGCAAAAATATCTGTTGAACATTTCTGTCTTCTTTGTATTGTTTAGGACAGATTTTTCAACAGTCTCTTCTCTTGTATCTCATCTTTCTTTTAGACAAAGGTGCCATCTTTTGACAGATATTGGCAGAAAAAACCCGAAAATGAGTTTAAAAAAAAAAAATAAATAAGAGTGGATAAATGAAAATAAGAACAGGATGAAAATGTTGGTAACAGCAACTTGTTTTTCTTTGAAGTACCTAAAATTTGTGGTCATCAAAGAACTGGCAATATAGTGTAGTTGGTGTTATATGAGAACAAAGCAACATATTAACATAATTTTAGCTACTTTGCACATTCTGTGTACTAAATTTTCCATTAATAGTTTCATAGTGTTACAGGCCTGAAAGAACCATTTGATTATCTTGCCTCTTGTGACGCTGTAAAGTGTACATTTCATCAAGGACATTATGCTGAGAACAGTATTATTTATATTGCTTTCTTTGTGTTTGTTGTTTTTTTTGTTTGGTTGGTTTTGGGGTTTTTTAGCTACATGGAAAAGTAGCCTTCAGGCTAAATAAAAAGTAAAATGCTAGCTCGAACATTGGAGCTTGATCAGCCCTAGTACTTAACTGTTAGCTGTCTCTGGCACGGAGACGCCTACCAGCCTGTCCAAGACAATGCTAAGACATTATTCATGGAATAAGATGCACCAAGAACCATTTCCAAAAGGAATGTTCCAAAGGAGTCTTCCTTTGTATTTTTTAACATCCCAAGGTCATCCTGGCATACCTCATAACATCATGAGATCATAGGACAATTCAGGTGGGAATTATCTTCAGGTCATCTAGGCCAGCCTCCTCCTCCTCCAAATGCACAATGCATGGCCCCAGATTTATATTATGAAAATCCTACAAATATAGGCTCCAACAACACTCTCAGATTATTTCAATCACTTTGAACAATCCTACAAAAAGAGCTCGGAGGAGATCTGGAGTCAAATGTTATGTACTATGGATTTGACTAGTCTATGCAACAGGTCTTACAGTTAAGAGCCCCTGCCCTAAACAATTTAACAGTTGTAAATGTATCCTGTACTTTTATATATGCATTGAAAGGATAAGACAGCTTTTTTAAGATTTTTTTTCCATGATTGATTTTGAGAAAGAAAATAGTTTTCCAAAGGGGAAGGTCAAACTTCCCATGTTAGGTAAGAGCTGTGTGTGTAACTTTTGCATGCAGTTTTTCTTGGTCACCCTTATATGTGTTTCTGTCTCCATCATAATCAGATTTCCTGTCTCTTACTAGATATAGTGTACCTCTCACCTGTAATATCCATCCCAGCATTTTGCACACACAGGCCCGTTTAATCCAGGAGAAATACCCAGAGAAGCCATAGCAATATAAAGGCAGGCCAGATAGGAGCTAGCCATATTTCTCTTTTTCTAACGTACAGCCATAATTTATTTTGAAAGCCAATTCTTTTTTATAAATTGCACACTGCATGAAAAGCTCAGCTGAGTCTATCTCCTGTCCTCAGAGAACAATCTGAGCAGCCAATCTGTGCGAAGGAGAATGCTTCACGAATTCACACCCCGGGGCTGTAGAGGGAAAACAGATACAGCTATGTCCATAACGTCAGTCTCATGAGGGAATAGACAGTGGATCAAACAGAAGTGAATGCAGAAAATCTCTACGTACACAGCTGACGCTTCCCATCACCTGCAATGATCTGGACCGTGAAATATGGGAAACCCTCTGTACCAGTTTCCATGTGCAGATTGTGATGCAAATTGCTATTGATATATCTGCATGTCCACAGCAAGCTTCTTTTTCTGCTTTGAACATGTAACTAAATAAATGTATATGTTTGGGGACTAGCCAGTCCCACCTAAAATGGTATAAAGTGGAATATATGTAAAGCTAGGAAATTTCCAGATTGACTGAATACTCCTTGGTGCCTTTTTTTACCAAAATCTCCCTAAGTATGTCATAGAAATGCACAAAAATTCTCAATAGAGAATATGTGTGTCTATACTGCCTATATATATTGTACTGTATTATATTTACACATAACTGTTTCTGTATATATTAGTGCATGCACATAGTAATTGTTTTAAAGGTACATTTCAGGTAGTTGGAATTCAGAAGAAATAGAGCGTTGGTGCCATGATATTAATGCGTATTTCCCTAGAGGTTTTTTATATTAACTTTTTATATGGTGGTGTTTAAGCGTGTGTCTAGATATCGGATGGAAGCGCACAGTTCTGAGCTCTGAATGGGTTGTTTGATCAGGGATCAGGGAGCAGCACAAACCACACCAATATTAACCTGGGTGTTGCTAGACAGCTGGCCCGTGCACCAGACAGGGACCAGCCACGTTAGCGTGGTGCTGTATGCGCCAGTGAACTCTGAGTCATATTTAACAGCCAAGGTCTACTGTCCTACTGCCGCGGCTGTGCCGCCACTGATTCTGGAGCTGGGTTACACTTTGCAATGTGTGTTTTAAAAGTCCTAAATCACAAATATTGTGCCTTATTTGCCAAGGGCTACCTTGTGCCTTTAGTCACAGTCTAGAGAAAAAGGTAAGGTTAAGCTGCTTTATCCCAGAAGTAACATCAAATGATACTTCAACTTAGAGGGACAGATCTTGACGTCAGCGTTCTGGTTGACAGACACTGGAGAATAATTGTCACCTGAACCCTCCCTTCCAACAATCCATCCATACCGGCCAATCCAAGGGAGACGGTGCCATAGACTTTTTTCTTTGCCGCTTCCCTGCAAAAGAGGGTTGAGAGTTTGCTTTTTGCTGTAGCTAGAGGCATAGTGAGAGAAGCACTGCCATGCAGAAGGGCTGGGGAAGTCATCGTTAATCCTGTGTGACTGACATATTTTGTATTTCCGACATGCATGAAATGGAAAGTGTTTGTGTTGTTTTCTTCCAAGACGCTAGGGAGGGCAGTTCTATTTATTAAACAGGGAGCTGGGGTTCCGTGTATCAGAAAGCAATAAGACTGCAACTGTTTTCAGAAATTCTTAATAGTCCCAATATATGCTCATTTTCTGTATTTATAGAAAAAAAACTGGGTGCTTGGCCATTATCTAATTATCCTTTTGTGTACCTCTACATTGATTTGTCCCGGTTGTAATCCCACAAGATGGTGGGTGCCAGGACATTTTCTAAATGGGTCTTTTGTTGTTTGAATTCATTGCTTGCCTCTTATCAGCACCTGATAGAAAGCTCAGAAAAAAAGAGACCGTTGTTTTCCCTTGTTGTTAATTATTTAACATTTATGGCATTTAATTTGTACATCTTCTGTGAACAATATTCTGTGGATGCCTGTTCTATCAATGATGTCCATTTCCCTTTTAGGAAAACTATGACATGTTTTATATGATTCTATAAAATACACAATACTGAACCATAAATAGGCTCCACAGGAAAAGATTTGTTAATGAGTCCCTGTCCAATTAGCTAAAAATCAGGAAAAAAAACCCAGTTAATATTGAATACAGAAAAATCATTTGGATCAGTCTTGCAAAGATTAGAGGTTCTTTTGCACGTGGTCACTTATGCTTTATAATAGTTTTCATTAAGTCTATACTATGTAGTCATTATGGACCTAATGCGACTTCTGCTAAAACTCATTAAAATCTTGCTCGTGAACCAAACTACTAAAAAAATCAGTTAATACAAAATACAACAGATTCATATTAAATAAGATAATTCAGTCCAATATAAAATTAACCAAATGAAATTGATAAAAATAAAGCTCCCAGTTTTCTTCTGGTGTTTCAAAAAGGCCGTATTCTCATTCGCTTTTTTAACCAACCATGAACTGTCCACTTAAACAATGTAGTCCTGGGTTCCAGCAGTAACCCTCTATACTACTCTTCCATCTGCAGGTCTGGAGGCTTGTCAATGTCATTTAAAAAGACTATTACTCGGGCAAATTCTCCCACCTTGGTTCTGCTAATATTTCTTATCGTGTCCATCCTTGAGACTCTAAGACAACAATAGACAAAAGATGCTCTGAAGCAATACTGGAGTTAATTCTTTTTACAAATGTGTGGTAACAGGCTGAGAGCAATTGGTGAGTAAAGAATTAAAAGGAACCCCATGTTTTTGAAAACAGGGAATGAAAGTTGTTCACAAGCTCTTCTGTGCCTCAGCTTTTGATTTCACAGCAAGGCTGACTAAAAAGAGATTGCTGCACTTCATCGGAGTTTTTGTATGGATTTCTGGAAAAGAAACACTGTTGAGCAAGCCAAATGTAACTGCCCACGTGACTGAACACAGGCTGATGTGTCTGTACATGAAACATGTTGACAATGTGCACCTCAAGACAAAAGTAACTGTGTTTAGATGTTGCACAGGCACTCATGGAGAGAAAGTTGCTAAAAACCCCCTAACATACTGGGATCTTTGCACAGGATAATTCTTGCATAAGGAATAAAATCTCTTGAACGGGACAGTCAGCCACTGTCTGGCTGGTGATGGGAGTCTTTCTTGCACGTGTCTTTGCAATGGTATCTCCAGCAGGGTTGAACAAAACTCCCCAAAACATTGTTCTGCTGAATTCCCATATCCAGCTGGCCTGAGGTCCTGTGTCACCATTCCCTCACATGCCCAATCTATTGCTGTTAATTATCTCAAGCTATCTACCAACCAGCTCCTAATGATCTTAACTATGCACAAGAGACTATCCTGCATGATGACATCTTTGTGTTTAAAACTTCCTGCTGAGTATTTACAAGTATCTTGCCTATGTACAGGTTGGTTAGCTCTGGAGTAGGAACACTGGGGATTCTCTAGAATGGCCGTTTCTTCACCAGGGATATGAACCAGCACACTGGAAAGAAACAAACTGGTTGAGGCACAGACATGAACTGCCAAGAGAACTTGTTGTGATTGCCCAAAATTGCCACTAGGAGAGCTCCTGTAACAGTTAGTCACATGCTTTATGAAGACAGTGATTAGATGTTCAGTCCACCCCCTTGTCGCAAGTTGGTCCAGTGTTTAAATTGCTCGTTGTTCCATCAGTGAGACAACTAACTGGAATTACACACAGGCACAGCCTCAATACACAGTTACACCACAATTATAACTATAGGACAAACGTGAATTTCATCCTTATATCCCATTTGTAACTTAAATTCCACGTCTCTTGCCACACCAAGAAGGATGGTCAGGAGTGCTTTGAATAAAAAAGTTTTCACTGAACAATGACAACTTGCCAAAAGTGTTTGCAAACCCTAGAAACAGAAATAATTCTTTCACCTGTTTTGTTCTTGCTGTATTTGTCCTACATGCTAATTTAGGACTAGTGAAAGTCAGTCAAAAAGGGTCACTGACGTCAGGAGAAGCTGGAATGGATCCATAATGAATTATTGTAAGGCTTGTATTCACACTTTATTTTGGCCACAATAATTAGATAAGCAAATTTTGGAGCTGATCCAGGCTAAGTACGCAGCCAGTAATAGGCCATTAAGATTTGGTTTATTTGTCCATTAGATAAAGTGACTGGACCTTCAAACTAAATCAGAGGGCTTTGGCTTCTGAGAAGCTCCAGTTGTGTGCACATCAGCAGATGTTTAAAGCTAGAATCAATATTTAAGGAACTGGCATCCGTTCCTAACTCAGGGCACATTTTTTGTTCCACTCATAAGCACATTATTCAGGACTCACTTTTTCACCCTTAAAGTGAAACTGGTTCCATTTCCTTACTATCTGGCACATTAGAGGTAAATGCACTGAAAGCTGGTGGGGCTTAGATTCTGCAGGTGCAAATGTACATGTTGGATTCATGTAACTGAGCAGTCTTCTCCTGTCACGTAACTGCTTTTCAGTAAAGGTATGCTCTGCTGTTAGTCCTTTCTGAACACCCCAGATTACCAGCCACTTGATAAAAACATGCCCATGGATTTTCCATATGAATTAGAAATCTTAGTGAGGCCATCAACATTAGAGTACAATGTAGAACCTTCAATTCTTTTTCTTCATCTTCTTTGCTTTCATTTGGCTATCTACTGAGGTTTCTAAAATGATCCATATTCTTCTGTCCCTTTAGAAGCGGAAATAACACATGGAGATTTGAGAAGTTCATTCCAAGAACAGATATTAAGCTGTGTTTGGTTTTGGGGTAGTTTTTTTCTGTTTCATTTTGTTCACGCATGCATGATCTGAGGAGGGTTTAACATCCAAGTAAACTCTGCTGCAATAAAACAGTTTACGTCCAGTGTAGGGATTCACTGATTTTGTTTGAAACTTAGTGTCCAAATCTTTTTTCTGTTTCTTTTGCTTGACAGTCCACCTCTCTGTTCTGTATATGGAGGATGTGTCATTCACCTTTTAGAATGATTTTTTGCTACATTAAAAGCAAAAATGTTTTTTATGCTCTGCTTTTCCAAACAATTGCTCCCACAAGCATTAACACTGGTAGAGCAGTAGTAAGGCAGCTGAAAGGATGTGCAAAATTCACGCATGGACTGCGACAGACCGTGGCCGTAACACCGGGAATTCGAACCTTACCACATTGTGCTGCACGCACAACTGTCGTGCTAAGGAGAAAGTGAAGGTCTGTACGAGGATCCGAAACAAGGTTTTCTTTCACGGAACCTGACTGCGTTTTGTTTTGTGTTGCAGGATCCAAGTTGAATGAGAACAGCAGAGAGGGTGTGAGCATGGTGCGTCACATTAAGGGTTTACGTAACCGCTTGGTTATTACAACTGATGTAAGAAATTTGGATGTGTGGTTCCTCTGCAATATTAAGGCCTTCTGCATGTGCATGGGCAAATTGTCCCGTGCCAAACCCTGCTCTGAATCTAAGCAAGGCTCTGGCAGCCAGTCCTGGGACACCCCAACACGGTACAGTAGTCACCTCTGGAGACTCACACCTCCCACCCCTTGATACTCATCTTACCTGGCTACATTAGCAGCCAGACTCATGCACTCCGAGGAGGTCAAATGTGGCTGAACGTGGCAGCTCTATCTATCTACACCAGTTACTCCAACCTTCTCCTTTAGTCAAGAGGGAGAGGAAGGCATTTGCAGCGTCCAATTCCTGCAACATATCGTAGAGGTCTACCACAGAAAACAGCAAGCTCTCTTGACCTAGGTGATCAGCAGAGATGAGGTAGCCTCTTACAAGTCTTTAGGTGCTTAAATGGACCTCACATTTCATGAGGGTCTCCTAATTGCAGTGGTGGAGGTCAATGAAAAACTATAACCTATCAAAACTAAAGCTTAATGTTTTGGTCGTAGAAACGCAGACTTCCCATGCCTACCTAAGCATCTAAACCAGACACCTCCCTCACAGTTGAAAGAATATTTTAGAATTTATTTGCAAGCACTTTTTCACTGTCTTGAACCACCCCAGCACAGAGTGCAAACTGACAACGCCAACACTGCGCTGTACGTTATAAACAGCTTTGCCCTACATATAGCAAGTCATTTCCGCTCCTGAAGGAACAAAACTTTATATTCACTACATTAAAGCCTACGTTGATTTACAGCAGTCTTTGATCAGACGATCAAAACCCACTTTAACGTTGCTCACAGAACAACCTTACTCCTCGCACATGTATCGTTCATCGCCGGCACAGGTACTGAGCATCCCAGTGCTTGCTAGAGCTGTGTGTCAGCCTTTGGCATCGAAGATCGTAGCTTTGATTCAAGTGGTTGCTGTCTGAAGCAAACAACAATAAAGATAAGATGAGTTTTCTTGGGACTGATTGTGCCAGCTTGGCCTGGGCATGAGGATTGTGGGTCTTTTTCCCTTGGTTTTAAGTGAAAGAGAAATTAATTGGAGCCCTAGGAAACAGGTACGTAGGGTTCACTGAAATTACAGGCTGGCTGCTGGATTAGCAGAGGTAGACGTGGGAGCTTAACTATCACATTTTTTTTATTGCACAGAAGAGAAGCAATTAAACCATAAGAGAAAGCAGAACTGTCTAAAAGAGGGAAGATTAGAATATTGTAAAGTAAAAGGATTTAAACTGGGATGGGTTTTAAAAAAATCCAATGTATTAAATTTCAGGTATGGAAACAGCTGCTGCTGTTCGTAGGGAATTCAGGAGGGCTTTTTAGATGTATTAAGTCTTAAAATAGAGTTTTATGATTTTTTTTAATCTTTCTTTCATTTCACTTAAAATAATACACTGACTATGTGTTGTTTGTGGAAACTCAGTTGTTTAGTGCAAACTGCTTCATGTGACACTATTTAGGTGAAAGTTATTAGGTCAGTTTTTGCTGAGGTGGGAATATCCTCAGCCATTCCAGAGGGACACCAGCCTTTTGAGGACCGAAAGCTTGTGTTGTTTTTAGGTCCTGACCAAATTCTGGGTCCAAGACCTGTTTGCCTGGCAAAAGCAAATTTTGTCAAGCTTAAATGATGTGTGGAGTTAAATCCAGTTGATAGCAGGAGTTTGGAAAAGAATTGAAGGGCAGAGCAGCAATATCTGAGGGTCATGGAAAGAGAGTAAGGACGTTAGGACAAGGGGTAGGATAGGACAAGGAGTAATGGTTTTAAACTGAAAGAGAGTGGATTTAGGTTAGATATTAGGAAGAAATTCTTTACTATCAGGGTGGTGAGACACTGGAACAGGTTGCCCAGGGAAGTGGTGTAGGGCCCATCCCTGGAGGTGTTCAAGGCCAGGTTGGATGGGTCTTTGAGCAACCAGGTCTAGTGGGAGGTGTCCCTGCCCATGACGGGGGGTGTGGAAGTGGGTGATCTTTAAGGTCTTTTCTAACCTAAACCGTTCTGTAATTCTATGATTCTGTGTACTACAGCTGTGCCTTGAGGAGGGTGGTTATATGTGCATGTGTAGCAAGGGACATGCACTGTTGACAGATGCACAAAACTGCCCACCAGCAATGAAAATCCCACCTTTTTGTGCACATGGACTTTAAAAAGAGAAAAAAATCACATCCTGAAAAAGAACACTAGCTTGTGAATTGACATAAGTTTTAGATGTGGCTGGGCTAGGGAAGCCCGGTGGGTTATTGGGTGCTGGATGAGCAATACACCGCAGCAGAAACTACTTCAACATGTACTCTGAGTTCACCCTGGTCTCACGATACTTCTCTGCAAATGACAGTTTCGAGCTACCTGTTTTACTCCACAAAACAGAATTTTAGTAGTATGCACAAGCTCAGCTACCATGATTTATCTGGTAAAGCTAGTTAATATGCTGTAGTTCGGTCTTGTCTCTCGGTCCTCTGAACACAGTCAGTGAGGGAACGGGTTTTGTGCAGTGCTTCTACAGTACTCAGATTTATTGCTGTGTCTCAATATCTGTGCATGGTTTATCCAGAATTTACCTGAAGACTTATCTGCCATACTGCAAGCAATACCTCTAGCTGGGTCTGGGGCACAACTGCTGCAAGTCTGGATGGGCACCTTCTCCTCAAAAGTAGCCTTCTCCACCAGATGGAGGAGCCTAGCACTTGTTGCCACCTCCACCAATCCCATCTGTCTTTGTGGTGGTCACACCACAGAGATACGATTATTCGTTGTCTTTCCCTGGAGGACTCAGTTTTTTCCAGCCAGAAAAGAAGATAGCAGCATGAATTTAGACTTAAGTAGGGACATTAGGTGCTGGTCCCTAGGATGGTATGGACTATTGAACTATTTGAAAAGTGCTATTGATATGATTCTATAGTATTAGAAGATAATAAATGTAATACATATAATAAACTAGAATTATAAAGAGAAAATAAATAGGCATAAAAGGATATTCAGTAAGTATAATGAAACAATAGCAGATGCAGAATTTAGTATAAAAGGATTATCAGTGATATTCCAAAATTTTGTAGCTGCTATTAGATATCCATTTTAAGTTGTTGCTTTTTGCTTCCTCCAACATCCTAGTGTGTTTTATTTAAAAGTTGTGTTTAAATCCCGATCCACTATAAAACATACATATTGTAAGCATGTAAATATTATAAACCATGTAAATTAAAAAAAAAAACACAAAAACAAGACAACCAAAACCCAAACTGACTTGATATTACCCACTGAGGCCTGATCTCACTGGTGAAGTGTAATGGAGGTACCTAAATTGTGAATAAATAAATAAATAGGCAGCTATGTACTAAAGGTGTGATAAAAGAAATCCACGCCCACCTGACCGCATCTGTTGTTTCATTTAAGTTACCAGCACAAGTGCGGAACATCAGGGTCCGTTTGTACATACTTCATTTGCTCTGTCACCATCTCTGTTTTTCTGGGGGTACCAAGGATGGATTCTTCCGAGACCGATCATATGTGCATCACATCCCCAATGGCTACTTGCACCCACTGTGATGATTTCCCCTGCTCCCCGCTGTGACTGGTCTTTGTTACTGAAAAACAGGATCTTAATGGAAATGCCTGGATTGCAAAGTTTCTGCTGGAGTGCACACATAGAGCAGACTGGATAGACATGGATTGCAAAGTACAGATGGAAAATAAGCATTTTAATTAATGCTAACTTTTATGTACTTGGAGGACCCACATGCTTGTAGATGTGATTCTATCCCATTTGGTCATGCAGAAGCTAATTCTGATGAATTCGCTAATTTTGCCAAAGAGAATTCATAGCTGCCTCTTTTCACCCGGGTACTTTCTTGCAATTACTGGTGTTTGACAGCTGTTGTTTTCATGCAAATTTCACGATGCGGTGTGTGAGTCTCTGCGAGGTGATAATAACTGTGCAGATCACGCTTAAACAATAGAAATAAGAGCAGAAGATACCCTCGTATTTCTGAGCTGCAATTTGATTTAATGTGTTTGCCTACTGTGGCCGTACAAACCTCACAGGCGATGCTGCCCATTTCCCCTTGAGATTAATGGCATTCAGCGGATGTAGATGAAAGCAAAACTGCCTTATGTGTATTAACCACAATTAGCTGGGATACCGAATAGGCCGTATTCTTGCACTTTATTGAGCCGTTCCGCCTAGACAAAATGATTTCGGGGTGTTTTATGCCCACTTTACAGGCGTGTGAATCCCACCACGCAGCTGCAAAGGAGTGGATAATTGGCCGTGTGCCATGAGATGCGTTGTTATACAGCCGGGATGACTCTCCCAGCCAGTTTTCGCTGCAGGACTGGTCCCAGAAGCCCCTTGGGCAAAAAAAAGAGGAGATACTCAGCTTAACTGACGTGTGTATTAATTCACTGGACCAAATTAATGTGCTCTGCTCATGGAACTGGAGCTAACACAAGGATATCTGAGGCAAAACTGTACAAATGCTGTTAATGGTCAATGTCAGAGATACCTGCTGCTATTCTACTGCTTTTTCATCATGTTAGATGCACTGTGAAGCCCGATTGCAATTGTTAACCACATTTAAGTGCTGGAAAGCTGTTGGTAATAGGAAATGTAAAATGACTCACTCTTAATGAATAAAAGAATATCAGATTTTTGTGTAAGGTATTACTGCTTACCCAGTTCAATCTTAATAAAATAATAATGCATAGACAGTGCTGATAAAAGCTCAAAATTAGAGAAGCTCCCTGTAGCTCACACAAAGGTACGAGCAGAATGAATTAACAAGTGCTGCATTTTTCTCTCGATGACAGCTGAGTTTCAGTGGAGAATAATTAATTTCAATAACAGACAGTTCTGCACTTTGAGATCCTTCAAGATGAAAGACAATGTATCTTAGTGCTGCACATAATGTTAGGCAAAGAGAAGACATCAATAGTACTTCATCTATGAATTATTTTGATTTTAATATACAGGAAGCAACAGCAGAATGGTAGATGTGAAGTCACTGTGAGAGGACTTGTATGTTCATCAGTTGCAACAGGCCAGCTTGACATAACTTACCTTATTGCAAAGGGTAGAGATCACTTCTTTGTAATGGTAAAGCACCCTGGAAAGCAGACGGTATTTCAATTTCATGATTACAGACCCCTTGGTTGTAGTGCAGTTTGATTTTAGCATTGTAAACTACTTTCTTACACTAATACATCACCGCTTCTGAAATATAGGTAAAATTCAATCAAGGCTGCTGATAGCAAATCAACTTAGTATTTCAAGAAATATTAGAGTACTGCCACTAAAAATAATTTGCGGTAAATAAAAGCATTAATTGTTCAGCCGCTTAATGCTATGTGGCATGATCTGGTGTGTCCATAGCTATGACTGTCCATGCACATACACACACAAAAACACATAAAAAGCTTGCTATCTTTTAAATTGCGCGTCTCTAATGTGCAGCTTGAGGCAGCGTCTTGGATCTGCGTTTCATAAGCAGCCAGCCCCCCTTCCCATCCAGCTGCCGAGTCGCTTGTCCCTCTTGGTGAAGCCCTGGTTCTCCTTGTCACCCCGCAGCTCTTGCTGAGCTGAACCGGCACTTTCGGCTTGGTGGATCAGCGTAGCTGGCACCGAATCAGCAATTCTTAGTATTTCTGGGTGTTCATGAGGTGATTACTTTTGGAAATGCCAGTTCAGTGCAGCCAGGGACACGTAGAAAAAGAGCTGCAGGCTTTCCCAGCAGGGACAGCTGGGGCTGCTGATTAAGGATGGATGAATCTGTTTGGGAAAACAAATCTACTTAAGCCCCAGTTCTGCAAAACTTCCATATTCATTCCTGCGCTCGTGAAAAGGTTTGTCTGCCTTCCAGGCAGCAGGCTGGGGACATTTTTGTTTCTTTGTTGTTGCCACTGTCCAGTTTTCTTCCAAAGACTATGGTCTGGTGACTTCAAAATGTTGAATTACTTGTCTGGTCACATCCACGCAGAGTCGCTAATGGTGCTGTTCTCTGGCAGCACCTTTGGCAAGCCCACACGGCATCTCCTTGAGGAGCAGCAGTAAATGTCGTGGCACCGAGAATAATGGTATGCAGCTAATCAGCAGAAAGATTTAGAAACTGGCAACAGCTTATATTGTTTTCAGTTGCATGTTTTTATCAGGGCTGCTATTAGTACTTTTCATCTTTAGAAAGAACACAGTCGTATATTAGATTTTTGAAACCAGAAGGCTGGCCAGATTACTGGGAGAAGGTGACATTAGTGTCGTAATGAAGAAAAGTAACAAGGAGCAGAGAAGTTGTGTATAAAGTCATCCGATACCGTAGGCAAACTCCGCTTAACAAATGCACTGTATATGGATTTCAAGATCACATGTGCAGGGCAGCTGTTCCTTGTCCTCCGCTGATGGGAATGGATACTGCCCATTTGCATCAGATGACGAGTTAAGATTATTAAGTAAGCAACTCTTCCACATCCTAGAAAGTCTTAGCTGGACTATACATAGTTAATTTTCCCTCAGAATAAGCCAATAACCAATGAGACAGTAAGAAATCTATTTTTAAAAAAAAACAAACCAACCCAAAACAAACAAAACAAAAGACAAACAAAACGATACCTATAGTGAAGACTAACTTGGTACAGATCACTGAGATGATTGCATGTTGGGCCATGTGAAAAGCTCCAGAACCTGTGCCCGAAAATCTGGGGATACCTCGCTCGCCGTCTTGTTCAGTGTTTGGGAATTCACATGCTGTCCATTGCACTGATTCCTCGCTCGTATGGGACTGGCACGTTAATGTGTATAACGATTTCTGGTAATGTCCACCACTAGCCTCACAATTTAGGAAGCGATTTCATATCACGGTGTGTCTAAAAGGAGATTGCAGAACAGAGGGAAAACAGTGAGTCCAAGCCAAGCAAGAACAAATACTATCTTGTTAACTGAATGGCACAGTTTGGAATAAATAAATAATGTTGCTGTATTTGCAGCGGTGGTATTAATCAAAGACAGTGCAATGGCTTTTATAGTATTGCTTCTGTTTTGGGAGTGCTTTATAATCAGTTAACATAATAAAAACATTTTTAATCTATAGGCTTTTCTGTCATCTGTGTTTTCACATTAACTTTGGCAGATCTGGACCTTCTCAAAGCCCATATAACTGTTTTTCAGAGGGATTGTGTAGTCCAGACGGATTGCACACACTGGTGACATGGCTTCTGGAGGTCTCACTAGAAGTTAGTGCCTTTGGAAACTAAATTAAGCAAAATAAAGCAAAGACAATTATCTTAATGCACAGAATTATGCTGAATTAGAGCCCTGAGTGAAACAATCGGTTCAAATGCCCACCTTAGCATAAAATCAGAATTATTTCTTTATGTGGAAGGAATAGTGATCAGCTCCTGCCACAGCATTTCCCATGAACACAGGAGATCTCTCTGCTGTTTTTATAAAAGTCTGTTATATGGACATTAAGAGGAAAGGTCTTGGATGAACTCAGTTAAAGCCAAAGTCAGAGCTTAACCCATCCCCATCAGTTTGTCAGGAGCTACAGGTGACACTCTGCTCTCTGCCTCCAGTGTCGGCTAATTTATACATGCCTTTTTAAACACATAAATAATTTCTAGGTGTCATGGTAGTGTGCTGGGGCCTTCCTTTCTCCCTCCAGAGACCATTGCGAGTGAAAGTCCAATATACTGAGGAGCATGAGGAGCACACGGGACACGGTCCTTTAGTTGCAAGGGAAGAGGTGAGGAGTTTACAGCTGCCTCCTCCTCTGCAGGCTTCATGCTGTAAATACGTCCAGCACTAAAAATCCTTTTGTTTGCCTAAATAAAATTGCTTATCCACCTTCTTCCCTTTCTTCCGCTCAGGACACTCAAGAGTTGTTCAATCTTTACAGCACGAGACACCCACCAAGTCGTAGGGTGAGACCTCCTCTCCCTAAACCCTCAGGAGAGCGGCTTGATTCACATTTCCAAACCCTTCTCTTAGTGTGTGTAGGAATGTCTTGCCAATATTCTCCGCAGCACCGATATTGAGGAAGCAGGGCGGAAGGTGCTGCTTAGAGGATGGGATTAGATTAGCATCTTTACCCGAAAACCTTGCTGTGCCTCCCATTTTCCAATGAATTTTCTACACACCAGGTATTATTGGCCACCTGCTGCCGTGCTGATGGGGGCAAAGTCACCGCTGATTTCTGCAATAACTAAGCCCAGTGGCAGAAATCCTGCCTGGGTGAACTCAGTCCATCATATGTAAATAGCAGTGGTTGAGGGCAGCGCAGAAACTTGGGCTCTTCTTGCCGACAGGAGACAAAATGAGCCTGACTCAACTAATATCCCGTAGGGACAGGATTACGGAACTTTTTTTCCGGCATAGAAAAGGGCACTATCTAAAACTAAACTGAAACAGAACAAACAAACAAAAAAAAAACCCAAAAACCAACTAAATAATTGGAAATGCTGCAGGAAAAGAAGCCAGCACTGCAGGAGCTGGATGGAGCAGAGAGAAGCATGAAACAAGCGAAGTATTTGTCACTAGGGGGCAACGTGGTATCAGATAAGTGGACGGATGCGCCCCTGGAAGACACTGAAATATGGGGACAAGAGCGTTCCACCATATGGAGGAGAGACTTAAAAATAACAAGGCAGCCTGGAGAAGCACAGCAGAATGAGAAATGGAGTTTTACTGCCCTTAGTCATCATATTGACTCTCTGTCTCAGCCAGAGAGCGGAGTGGGAGTTGAAGAGGAGAACGTGGCTGCTGTGATTCGATCAGTGACGCCATCTACCATATAGTCAGACACAAGCTCTTCCTGAATGAGAGAGACGTGATAGAATCATATTCATGATCAAGGTGCAGAAAGGGAGACAAAAAAATAATATCATGTACTGGCTGTCTGAGTTTCAAATAATCCTCTGGATTTGTGACGTCTATAGCTTATATCAGAAATGCTGTTAATCTCTCACAAAACAAGTCTAGAAGTTCTCAGTCCATTAATTTTGAGTTGATTCAAATATCTGCACAATACACATAGAAAAGTTACCCCTTAAATCACTCCGTGTCCAAGAGTGACAGAAAGAAGATGAGAAATAGCATTTCTGTAACTTCTGATATATATTTTGTTAACGGAAGACAGTGTTAAACTTCTGAATTGGTGAAATAGCACTGTTTTAAAACTTATATAAATAACCCTTCAGATTTGGACCCCATATTTAACCAACTTTTATTGTAGAATAAATGGAAGATGAATCTCGGATAACAGACTGCTGAGGGTTAGACTTGAAACAGCATTTTAAAAGCTTCTTTACAGAGGAAGTTATTTTTAATCCATCCAGAATGCGAATATATTGGCCTAAGCTGCTTAGTACACATGGATGGATCCCTGGCCCTATGGCAAAGTAACCAAAACAACCTGGTGTCTTCAGCCAGAGCAGATTGGCTGGATCTACACCACGGAGCATCTTCTCTGGGCCCCACGGGATCCTCAGATAAAATAGTTAATTAGTGTGCGCAATTGTTTATGAAAAACCATGTGGATTGTGTTGCAACCTGCCAGAACCATGGTTTTGTATATTTGTGTGCTAGAGTTGTGCCCATCTAACAATTGGCTGTGAATGTAAAGAGCAGCCCCGTTTTGCCCCCTCTCCTCCCAGACCCTCCCCAACTCTTCTCCCACCCGCACCACATTGGAACTGCCTCTGGTGCTCATCTCCGTGCTTGCACTGAGCTGATTTAATTTGCGAAGTTTGCAGAATACGCCCGCTTGTTTTGGTGTGTTAATTTTCTGTCAGTTCAGTGAAACAAAAAAACTCATGATGGAGACCGCTGGGCACCAGATCTGGCACACGCAAACCAGCGGCAGCTGGCAGAAGCAGGATGGCCCGTTCTCTGCCATGGGGAGATATTGCACTGTCTCAGCTCTATCACTGAAATGTGCCCTTATTCCACCTTAAATTAATAAATCACTGATACGTAACCTATGTGCACAGAGAAGATCTTGATGATCAGACCTGTCCATTCGTTAAAGCTAATTAGTTTTTGATATTCAGAATTCAACAAAAAAACGCCAGTATTTTTGGGGTGTTCCTCCTTTCTGCTCATCCCAAATAATAATAATTTTGAAAAGTTGAAGTCAGGTAAAAGGAAATCTGTAGCAAAGGTCCTGAAGAGATTTTTAGGTGGTCTGCTTCTCCCAGGGAAAGCCAAACTTCACCTTCTTTGATTTAATCAGATCTGCATAGTAAAGCTAAATGCAAAATGGTTGAACATCATTGGAAATAGCAGTCAGGATGTAAAACAAGAATGAGGTGTTCTGCAATAAAACCAGTTATTTCTAAGTGGGAGTGAAGTGAATAACTAATTGCCATTTCTGAAATGAGCTTTATTCTCTTGTTTACTACACTGCACATCGAGAATAATCCCACTGTACATTACTGCATTAGTGATGTGAAAGTGATACAGAAAGTGAATCAGAATTTGTGCTTCTGCTTTGTTACTGGATATGAAGAGTTATGAGTTGAAACAGCAATGTGAATCCTTCTGAATTGACAAAATTGTTTCTTTTGGGAGGCCATTCTAGATACAATAAAATTGTGGTTGGAACAAATTTTCTCCTTGTGCTACATGAGACAAAATTGCTCTTATTGCTGTGCATGTATTTACAGCCTTTGGCACAATGGCATTCAATTCTTTTCTGGGATCCAGGTACTTCACTAATTCAAATGATTATAGCTGTGGCACGGGGGCTATATTTTGTAGTTGGATGTAATCAAAACTGTGAAAGAATTATCATAAGTCATAAAACGTACAGTGAAAAGACATCATGAGGCAGCATAACTCACTACCATTAATTCGGTCATACTGGTTGGGACCAAAGGTCCATTTGTCCAGTGTCCTCCCTTTGACGGCAGCTGAGAGCCTAGGGAAGACTGCGCAAACTGGGCAAACATAAATTCTACATTCTCCTGATACTCTCCCGGGCATTAAACTTTTACAGGGACTATGTGAACCAGAAATGGGTTTTATGTATTTAAGTAACACCCAATTGATTTCATTCCTATGGGCTTATCCATTCATCCATGTGAATCCGTGCAGACTTTCAGCACTGGTAGTATCTTCTGACAGGGATTCTCACTTCTTCCCTTTGTGTTATGCGGAAAAACACCTTTTTTTGCTTGCTTTTAACTCCTCTTTCATTTGATGCCACCTGTTTCCTGTGATGGAGAAGGCAGTAAATCATCAACCCTATTCACCTTCTTCACGTAAGATTTTTATGTACCTACAGGTCTTATCCTCCAGAATTGTCTTTTTTCCCATACAGAAGAGTTTAGTTAGTAACTCATTTTATGGAAACCTGACTACAGCCGTCCCAGGAAACATCCATATTCAGAAATTAGTTCATAACAGGATTAACTGACCTTGTGTTTCTTTCATTTTAGCCTAACACACAGGAAAAAAACGCACAAGACTTTTGTGATTTTGAATATGTTCCAAGTCAATCCTATGGAGTGACCACAATTTGTTTCAAGGCTTCTCACTTGAGAAGAATATCATTTGAACTGTTTGAATACAGTAAGCAGACATTGTGCTGAGCACTTTCTCAAGGATTTGACAGCTTTTTATTTCATGCATCATTCACCACTTGCTATAGTAATCACACAAAATAGCATTTCATTAATGCAAAGTTAAAAAGCCGACAGGATATTGAGAAATAATATCTGGACCCAGGCACTTTGGTAATGGATTTCGTTGTGCTGCACTACCCCAAGTGATGCTTGCACCAATGTGCTGTCTACTTACTGCAAAATAAATAAGACATTGAACTGGAGATTATTTATTAATTTTCTTTACTGCTGGGAACCCGGACTAAAAAAGCCAAGTGAACACAACTCCAGTGTTGTACAGAAGCTGTAGCTTAAATGGTGTGCATCAAAAAAAAAGATTACCAGAATACAGACTTTTGCTTTCTTCACATTGGTTATGAAGAGGTACAAGGAGAGACTCCGGTGTGAATCTTTCTGAATAGATAACATTCCCTCTCTCCTAGAGGCAGTGCCAGAACTATTGCTGACTTCCACGGTGAGTAGGATTTGCTGTGACATGTGTCACTTACATTACTCAAAAAGTGTAAGCAAGCAATGAAAATCAGGATTAATTCAAATTTGCATCACAGGTGGTGTAGAGTATTGACAAAGGGATTTGAATTGCAGTCAGCTGTCAAAATGGCACGCTGGTTATACAAACACGAGTGAATCCAGCGTCGGATCAGTGCGAGTTTGTTTGCTAATGGTGCTGAAATGGTGATTGCCTGCAAATGGGATTATGGTCTTAATACTTATATGCACTAAAAGGCACATTTACCTTAAAGGTATAGAGTTGGCAAAAGTAAGCACTTAAAATTTTATACTTAAAAAATATTTACTTAAGGTTGCCTATGCAGCATCCTGATGGTACAATCTTTAACAATATCACCACATAAAGTTTTTTTCACTGAATGTTTCCATCTAATAGATTCATTGCGACAAGAAACACAGAGATTTCTATTTGCTGAATTTCAATTATTACTTACAAAGAGTACAAAAGCATTTCTAAAAGGATTGCAAAGACCATTCTTTAAAATGGAAAATGATTTATAGAGCATTTTAAATGAAACTACTTCCAGGTCCATTCAGAAACAGAGAACAACTTTCTGCTATCAACAAGTGTATTTTAAATATTTAAAATCCAGTATTATGAAAAAGAAAGGAAGAAAAAAAAAAACCAAACTAACCCCAGGTTATGGGTAGGCTTTGTTTCTTAGATACATTATTTAATATAGTTTACAGAAGAGTAGATTTCATTTTTTTTATTTTGGTAGCTTTTCTAATTCTTGGTTCCTAAGTCCATCTGGGGTTCAAATATATCCAATGACAAAATGAAAGTGATTTATTTCTGGGCTTTGGGGTTTCTTTCACTCTCCAAATGTGGTAATCTAGTGCCATCAACCACAGTTATTTCTAGCCATCAGTAGACAGCTGACAGGTACACCTCAGAGCTTGGCAGAGACTTGGCGGCTACTGGAGGTCACCTCAGCTAGTGGCCTTTAGTCTCGGAGTCAAGTTAATTTAAATGCCTATATATGAAAGTATCCTGTGTTGTTTCCAGCTGCTGCAGTAAAAAGAGGTGGATCTTCATGAAGTCCTGTGGTATATCTCTTGTTGCGAACGGAGCGGTGCACTTCACTCATACAGCAGCAATACATTTATTGCTATAAAACCGGGATTTAAAAAAGTTTGATAGTAAACACAACAGTGGTTTATCAAGATTCGAGATGGCAAGGCACGCTTGGTTATTTACTGCATAGAGGACAGGGTCAGACAGAACTGTCAGGGAGACCGTCCCGTTGAGTCAAGGTTCAGAAAGGACCCTCTTGCTTTCTAAACTCCTTCTCAGAGAGGAGTCTCGGTGCAGCTGGATCCAATCCTAGTCTCAGACTTAGTCAACGTTTTATGTCTAAAGGATTATAGATGCGCAGTCTATGCTTTATATCACTTAGCTAAGATTTCAAATTGTAGCGTGCTATAAACCACCTACTGAGGATCTGTTGCAGCAAGGAATCTCTTAACCTCGAGGAGTAACCTTCAGAAGTGTCCCTACTCAAGGGGAGATCCTGGTGTGCAGCCCGCTGCCGTTCAGGAGAGTTCAAAGGGCTCTTGGGCTGTTCAGTATTTATGGGGATAAGATGATTGACTTATAGTCATATTTGCATATCGACCACAGTACCAATACTGTGGTTAGGTGGGCACATTGCTCAAGTTAGCCCTTGGCTATCTGTCTCCCCTAAACCACCTTTCAGCCGGACGCAGCCATCATGACTACATGCGCCCATTGTGACCACCATGGATGGTTATCGCTTGGGCAGGGTTACGGGAGATAAAGGTCAAGTAAAGGTCAGGTTGGCAGTGGAGCACACCATCAATCTGTACAGATCTCTTGGGTATCCCCGGGCACCATTGGTGGCAGTAGACATCTCTTCTACCTTTTGTTATAACAGTTAATGGACTGCACAGAAGGTTTCTGCTGATCTGCCTTTGAGTGCCTAGTTTAGCTGAACTAAATATCTCTACAGGCTCCAGTGACTATGCCGACCAGATCTTTGTCTGCTGTGAGGTAGTAGACAACAGCACAGATGTAGACATTGACTTTGAGTGGGACTTGGCAGTGTTAGGTTTACTGTTGGACTCGATGATCTTAAAGGTCTTCTCCAACCTAAATGATTCTATGATTCTATGATTTAGGCACTTAGGCATTTAGGCATATGTAGACATTGACACTGAAACCAAGATGGTAGTTACTAACTCAATTCAGTGCCCACTGTTCCCACAATAAAGACTACCCTTAAGAAAACGACATGTTATTCAAGAATATTCTTCTTCTTTTGGCATTTTGGAAGGTGATTTAACTCTTCAACATGTCTCCTTTGTTCAATCCACCACTGCACTGTAAGAAGCTGACAGTATTTTTTAGCACTACAGATGCATCTTCTTTTAAATGATGTTATTCTTATTGCAATCGCTCCTCAGTCCTTTTTTCATGATTTGAGAACAGATAGTGAAGGAAGAGAGTTGGAGTGGTAGGGAAAGTGGAGAGTCAGGTTTTGTTTCATCCATTTTATCTACATGGACTGTGATTAAGTAAAATAGCTCATCTCATAATAAAAATCCATCATAAGGATTGTATTTAAGTCTTGGTAGTCTATAAGGAATGTTAACATCAAGTGTATGCTGAAAAGGCTGTCATGAAGAAGGACAACTTTTAAGAATGGTATTTCCGAATTGGGGGTCACAAAATGGATAACTGCTGGTGATGGCAGGATATCTGAAATTTAACACAAGACAGAATAAGGGAAGTTGACTCAGAAGTCAAGTCTGGCGCCTGTGTTAGAAATGTATATTTATTCTCTGGGTGAAGCTAAGCACAAATCGTAAGTTGAGCCTAGTGCAATGACCAGTCTGCATGAAGTTTCACTGTAGTCTTTGACAACTTTGTGAACAGGAAAATCCTGCTGAGTGGAAAGGAGTACACTAACCATAAAATGTAATGGACATGGAAAATAAGAGAGTTGTTCTGGGGAAAGAGACATGAGAAGCAGTTTTCAAACCCTTCAGGCTTGTTAAGAAACACATGAAAAGCAATTCCAACTTTAACAACAGTGTAACCAGGCAGACTTTAGGATAAAGCGTCTCTGGAACAGGAAAAAGAAGAAAGGAAAATCTCCTAAATCCATTGAGAAGCTGGACCAAACAAAGAGAGTATATTGTCAAGCACAAGCTTGATAATAATTCTATAACTTTGCAGCTTTGTGTCTCATTTTCATGTAATATTTTAACCTTTTCCTTAATAGAGTAAACCAAATACATTTTCTTTCTTTAATCTTGTTTTATAGAAAGTGTGATTGCTGAGTAATCTGACTCAGTAAAGAACTCAATTCCTTTGGATGTAGTGACTCTGAATAGCAAGAAATGGCACGATTGGGGAAGGTCTACCAACCAACATCAGTAGTAGATTCCTGGAAAGTAGATACTAGTCAGTGGTTATTTTAAAGTCTAGTGACACTAAGATATGGAGAAGATGTCTTCACACTAGAGCGTGGAGAATAGGTATTCCTAAGTGTTTATAACAAACAGTAAGAGTGGTGGCAAGGTGACTTCTGACATCGTCAAAGACTGTCCATGCATGTGAGACAAGGAGCAGTTATAGCTCTGCAAGTCCCTGAATGGACTGCAAAGTTGTTTCTTGAGATGTCTAATCTTTCCAGAACTCATGTGCCAAAATTGGATTTACCACATCTTTGAAAAACAGTTTGGGACTTGCCTGTTTCTGTACCTGTACCTTTTTTTGGTGTATCCTTTGATCCAGACATTTAACTTTATTACTGGTAGACAAAAAAGGGAAATATTGAACACACCTTAGCTTCCTTATGATTTGCTTTTCCTATCAACTTCCTGACATCATTAGGCTTTTTCCCACCTTTTCTTCCCTTGCTTAACAAGAAAAAAGTTTAAGTTACAGTTCTGGTGATTCAACACTGGGTTTCTCAAAGCATAAAATGTCGTTCTGACCCCCAGGCAATGCAGGTTACCAAGGTTTATTGCTCTGACTGAGGTAATTAGAGATTTTTCTTCTAGGTGTTGTGTATCATCGCTGAAATTTTTGCAAGTCTTCAGCTGAGTGCAAGGGAAACCTCCATGAAAATGGCAAAATAAGAAGTTTAAATTATTCAGTCATGATCAAAAGTCTTTACTTATTTTAATAAGGGCAAGAAAAATACATATGCTATTGAAACTGAAAACTGAGGGTCAATATGCTTTCACTGAAAAGTTTTCCCTGAAGAGCAATGTTATTATAACTTATAACTTATTAAGCTTTCCAACTGGTGCTGTGCAATACACAATGAAACAAACTCAACCCAGAGGAGCTCTTCCAGTTATACTAACAAAGATCAGATAAGGATGCAACTGGCTGCAGACAGTGATAATTCACAGTCTTGATATGAAGATGAAAACAAAAGAGTTTATTGTTGACCAAGCTGACATAATCGTCATCCCTAGGGACAGCAGATAAAGCTTTGAGTAGCCCTTTATGGGGCACTAAGGAAGACATAAGTAGAGGTGAGAAGCTAGTTCCTTCACAAATTGAATTTAGGTAGGGGAAAGATGAGCCATCTTCTGGTCTCTTATATTGATATGGAATAAAGTTTTGGTAAGGCTTTTTGGAAAAGTGGATTTGGGAGGTAATTATATGAGTTTCCGGTGTATTGAAGGTGGTCCTTTTAGGCAAAGGAGGACATAAACTAGAGGGGAATGAAAGGACAAAATGAGAGGAAGTGGTGCAGGTAACACCTAGCATTACTCACGAAGTGAACATGTTTCCTTTCATACTTTGCATGGTATAAACCACAAACTCATCTGCCTTGAGTTAATCAATACATATATTAAACTCTTTTTGTTCATGGCAAGGAGAAACTAATAATAGTCATTAGTTTGTTCTTATCTCCTACTCCTTCTTTTTGGGGTATACATGCATTTTTACTTCCTTAAAATTGTAGTTACACCTCCCTTTTGATCCGCGTTACATCGTTTGATCTTTTTGACCTCTCACAAGTATTTTAGAGGGCTCTTTCCATTAGCTGTGTCTGATGGACCTTCCATTTTGACAATGACCTTCTTAAAAAATAAAATAAAACTGGGTTGTACTGAAATTAACTGTACATTATCCCCCAGTACAATAATGACAGCAGCATGACAACTTGCAAATTAATGGTAAAATAGATTACCACCCTTTCACACACATTTCTTGAGATATTTTGCAACATCGTTTCTTTGTACAATATAAAGTTAAGAATGTGTTAAATGACAGCATAATGTACTGTTGTTTACCAGAAGCAGGATATTTTATTAAGATTCACAAGTCTTCTATATCTTGTCAAATATGTGAGGAACACTTGATAAACCATTTTGGAAAGCGTCACAGATGCAAACAGCCCGTAACAGAGCCAAGAATGCTGCTTCTGGGCACACTTAAACCCAGATGTTGAAGGCTCTCCTATACAGTTTTCTTTGCAAGTTCTCTTGTGTAGGTCTTTTTCTGAATCTTACACAAGAAGTATGGTCCCATGCCTTGTTTTAGTCAATTATTTTACTATAAGGATCTTAGTAGCAGTAGTACTTCACTGTCTTATGCCAGTGCTTAGACATTTCTATCAGAGGACTTTATGATATAATGCGTTATAAATGCTGTGTACAATTTACTATGGGCTGTAAAAAGCTTATTTGCTAAGGAGCTTATGATACAGAGGTGAACAAATGTCATGAGGCTCTTGTAGCCACTTACTCCAATGGAATTAAATTTACTGTGATTGTTTGGAAAACAGTGTCCTTCCTCCAACTCAAAATAAAACACTTTTCCTCTATTTCTTTCCACCACAGTATGAGCAAACAATAAAAAGTTATTCTCATATCCTTGACTCCCTTCACTAAGAAATGGAATGTGTACTGTCATGATAATGTTCACTCTTGAGTTCATGGACTGTTTTGCAAGTCCTCTAATCTACTCGTGGTAGAATAACATACTAGCAGTCAGCAAATGGTTAACACTTGTCAAAGCCAACACTATAATGTCAGTAGGATATGGGCAAAAAGTTGAAATTCTCCCAAGATTTTTCTCTCTGAGTATAATTCCCAAATGAAATTCCAAGATTACAGCTGGGTATTCTTTTGCTTTTAGACAGGAGACTGGAGGGAGACTGCAGGATCCGGGCACTGCAGTTAGGTTGGTGATCTAGAACACTCTGGGCTAATGGGCAGCTCTGCTCTTCCAAGAATAGACTATTAAGGTTCTATTTAAATTGCCAGGCCTGGGACTGCTTCCACATGATGATGTCCTTAACCTCATCCTCATTTCACTCTGGGTCATGGACCAGCCTTTACATGTCCATGTCTCCATGAGACAGGAGCCCTGGCTCCTAGATCGGAAGGGAGTTCAGCTGCAGAGACTTTCTGGATGTCCGTGTCTAACATGTTGTGTTCTGGTTCAGGCTTTTTTTTTTTTTTTCCTGAAAGTACTGGAGTTATCACATTAGAAATTTTGAAATTTGATTCATATATGGATTGGTGTTGACGAGAGCACCAAAAGAAACTTTTCTTAGCATGCAGAGAGATAAGTGAGGATAATGAGGGGTGGTGGCAGTCTGAGAACCTCTCATATCACACCAAAACCCAAGCTCTGGCTTCAAAAAATAGTAGCAACTGTTCTAGGAGAAGAAAAAGACAGTTCTATTGAATGTGTTCTAGTTTTTCCTATCCCCAGTCCAGCCATAGATTTCTCACTAAAAATTGTGAAACAGTGGCTGTAGTTGGATGCTTCAACAATGACATTTCCAAGATATGCATCTTCCTGAACAATACCAGCAATAAATCTTCCAGTGGTATATTCATAAGCTTCTTGCTCAGAGTAAAATGCCAAAAGACTAACCAGATACCAGTTAATTGGTGTTTCGTGGATCTCTGTATGAACTGAACAGGCAGTGTTCTACAAGAGTCGGAAACTGTTTGCTGTGCTGTAATAATGTCTCTAACTACTTCAACAATTAAAATCATTGTAGGGATTGTGGGAAGTGTATTTATTACCGTTGTTAATTGGAATGCATGAATCAAAAGAGGAAAGCTGTTATACTGTAGGCTGAGCCTGACTTCTCTGAGTACAGTGAGATTTACCTTGCAAGGGAAAATATTGTATAAATTCAGATGCTTCTCTCCAGTATTTTACTATTTGTGTCATGCTAACATTGTCCTATGATTATTTTTAAGAATTGCTAGTCTCTGCTTTACTGTCTGGCTCAGCTGCTTTTATAAATTCAGCAGAGGATAAATTCAAGGAACTCTGACATATCCTAGGGTCTTTTGTGTCTCGTCTGTCAATTAAACCTAGTCTGATCATGACCATTAACTCTGTAGCTCAAAAGGAACTCTACTAAAGAACCTTAATATGGCAACCCTATTTGAGTTGTGCAAACCCTTTATATCTTTCCTTGTACTTTGCAGAGTACCTCATTTCCTTTTTCACAGTCCTCACTTCACACAGGTTGCTGCTGGTCCTATTGTGGAGACCAAAGCAAATCTGTATGTCTGATTTCATGTACCCAGGGAGATATGCTTGTGTAAGTGTCTTTAAAAATATTGGTTTCTGGTTTTGTTGCTAAGCTTATTTTGACATCTCCTGACTACGTAATTGAGAAGTCAAAGACTCCTACAATCTAAGTATTAGCTAATTTCTAAATGTTTGCAGTAATTGTCCTTATTGTCATCATAATTTATTCCAAATAGAAATAGATTAAGCTTCATAACTCTTCATGATATCAAATGCTTTCTGAAAACTGAAACTTCTGTGACTACAGCATGAAATTCTTGAAATACATTGTCCTTCTGAACTATAAACTCTATTCACCTCCAAATCTGTACATTTGTAAATCACTGTTATAAATCTAGGAATTTTAGACTTGTTAGAATGGAAAGGAAACAAACTGAACCACCTTGTAGTTTTTTTCTTTCCAACAGTGTGAGGATAATCCATGAGATCACTTTTCCATCTACCTCAGGTTGCTGTCAAGGACTTCCTCAGAGAAGGTCCCCAGACTGAAGGGCGCTGTTCATTTTTACACGGTCACCCATCGCAAGCCATGCCATTCCCGTCTCATTTTACACTGCTCGGCATATTGGGCATGACACCTAAAGTGCACATATTTGTGGCACTCAGTAAAAACCTTCTGGTCTGGCTTATCTGCAGTGTACATGCCCTAGAGCCATGGGGTGCTCAGACTGCCACCACCCTTCAGTATCCTCACTCAGCTTTCCGCAAAAGCACGTTGCAACTAAATTGTGGGGTTAGGAAAGGGCAAGAAAGGGAACAAGAAAACTGAAGGAGCTGCGTACCAGGAGGTGAGACTATGATGTTCTCCAGTAGATAACCTGGTCGCTATGTCTGGGGTCAACTTAGAGCCAGCATCAGATGTGGTCATGTCCCGGTTGCTGTTACCCATAAATTGGCCTTTTGTATCTTGGTGCTTGCAGGTGTGTGTCACAGCATCCATGAGTAGACTCATTATCTTCTGGACAATCTTGGAAGATGACAGTATGAGTACAGTCCACCAGGGAGCTCTTGAGCTACTAGGAGACAAAAGCATGAGAAATATTTATATAGAAGCCATCCCTGGGAGCAGAGCACATTAGACATAGGTCACTGGCAGAGCACTGAGGGACACGCTGTTTCCTTTATCTGAGTCATGAAGACTTAAGAACTACCAGGGTGCATAAGTTGTCTGGTGGCTTCTTTCTCAAGGAACTGGTGGCAGTCCTCAAGGCAGGAACGTTCTTTTGTGTCTCAAATAGTTATGCCCATTTTTGGCCTCGCTCAGAGCAAAATGAAATGGTTAGGTAAAGATTAGATAATGTTTTCTTTAAAATTCTCATTTTGCATGGTGTATATGAAGACATAATAGAATTTTGTAAATGTTTGTTGGAACAGTTAAGAATACATTTAAGTCATGCATTTTTCTACATTGTATCTTCCATTGTGGTTTCTTCTACTTTATAATTGCAGTGCTGTTTTTTGTAAGCACATAAAAAAAAAGTGTTATTGTCGTGTTCCCTTGAGCAACTTAATGACTACATTTTTGAGGTAACTGGCTACTGAAATCATGTAATGCATATTCTGTGTACAGGAAGCTTTATGCACATAACTTTAAAATACGCTGTAGACACTGGGTTACACTCCCTTTATCATTTTTTTCCTTAGTAAGATGTGACTTTTCCACTATTTTGAATACTTTTGGCGAAGAACATGATAGAGAAAGTAAACATACCACTGTATTCTTAGTTTAGGTTTGTTTTTTTGTTTGTTTTTTCCCTTGGGCTTTTTAAAATCTGGAACTGATATACAATATTTTGTAAATGTGTCTCTGTTACATTTTTTTTTTTTAATTTGCATTGTTATGGTGAAGAAAGCATGCCCTCTTTTGAAGAATAAAAAGGTCCTAGTCCTTGTGATTACCAGGACCTAAACTGAAATATAAATTTAATATGAATGAAATATTGACAGGAACAAAAGCTATGGAGATTTTAAATCTGCCTTTTCATTTCAATAAATTAACAAAGAAACGTACTTACACCAATTGAGTTAGCTGTTTCTCTTTTGAACAATTCAACAGAAACTTGAAGCTTGGATGCAATGGTTAACGGTAAATCAAATTGGCAGTTTTTACCACATTCAGATTAGAACCTTGGTTTACCTTTTACTTTGAGTCATTTTACTCTGTCGAGAAATGGACTCCAGAAGTATATGTCAACTTTCCCACAAAAACGAAAAATATTTTACTGCCAAATAACTTCCAGACTTTTTCCAGTGGCCAAATGATCTCCACTGCTTCTTGCCCTGTTGTCAAAGTCTTCACTTTTTGTTTCATCTTTCCCTAATTTAGGAAAGAATATATTGACAATATTAATATGCTGATACTGTATTCACAGATTGGATTAATAGGCCTGGGGTTGAGAAGATGAGGACAAATTGTTTTGTAAAGCCAGACGTATTTCTTTAGAAATGAAAGAGCAACGTGGTCTCGTGGGAGGTGTCCCTGTACATGGCAGGGGGGTTGGAACTACATGATCTTTAAGGTCCCTTCCAGCTCTAACCATTCGGTGATTCTATGATTCTATAAATAAGCACCAATGCAGGATGCAGATTAATAGGCCCCATCCATAGTTAGAGCATCTAGCTGCAGCTGACGTACCTATGCAGGTGGATGACAGACTTTTACTTCATAAAACAGAACAGGTCTAGGTCTGCTGTCTAGAGGAAGAAACTTCTCTGGGGCATGCTGGTGGGACAGAGGCCAGGACAGCGAAAGCAGCTGGAGAAAGTGGGGCTTTTAACAGTGTTCTGCTAGATGGACTCCTCTGCTTCACTAGCCTGTCATCACTGCTCATCATACAACTGGTCCCTGTCATCTTTTGGTCCCATATATGTGATCAATACAAGATTGACATATCAGAAGTGGACAGCTATATGGAGCAGTAACCCTTGGGTTAACACAGCTTTGTTGTCTAGAATGTTCCGCTAGAATAGGGCTGGAGGCCCTAGTCTTCATGTTAAAATGGTTGCAACCACCTGGTGTAGTTATAACTGACAGACCTTCAAAGCAGTATGAAAGATAACAGTTGTGATAGAAGACCTCTGGCTGTGTCTTGACATATGCTGCTGCCTGTGTTGGGATGCAGGAAGGATCCCCTTCCACATGGCTACTGTTGTAACCAGAGAGCCACAAAGCTTTCTGTTGTTCTAGGCAGGAATATAAACAATTGGGCAAAAGATAGGGAGGTTAATACAGCTGGCTATCCCACATCCTTAGGGAAAAGCGTAAGCAAATCTTATGCATGTAAAAGGTTAGAATTAATTATTAAATCCTTCTCCAATTTGCACGTTCAGAAACAACATCATCAATCATTTTCCACTATCATTTCCAGACGTCTTTTTGTTCCTAGATATAAAGCGAGCAAGCTGGAGCTGGGGCTAGTCAGATACCGTCAGGTCTGCTCAGCCTCTTGCACAGCTCCACAAGCTAACCAGGCACAGGTGACAAAAGCAGCAAGATGCTGCCACCAGTTCTTATCATTTCAATAAGTATTGTTGCTATTGAAGTTGTTGTTGGAGTTATTGGAAACGGATTTATTACAGCTGTTAATGTCATTAACTGGATCAAAAGCAAAACCATTTCTTCTGCCGATATCATCCTGATCTTTCTGAGCACATCCAGATTTATCTTGCAGATGACCATACTGATGCACATTCATAGTCTCTACTTCGCGGATAACTTTAAGTTAGCTCCCGTGTACAAAGCTTTTGGAGCTGTATGGATGTTTGTAAACCATGCCAGTTTGTGGTTCAGTACCTGTCTCTACGTACTCTACTGTGTAAAAATAATCAATGTCACCCAGTGGCTGTTGCTGCAAATCAAGCTCAGAATAGCTGGGATGGTCCCATGGCTGCTTCTAGGATCGCTGGTGACCTCTTCCGTGACTTCTCTTCCTTTACTATGGATTACACCCAGCACTTACCTCTGCAGCTCAACAGGGAACTGTAGAGGAAATAGCACAGCACATATCACCGACTGGGACAGTTCGCATTTCTATCTGCTGCTTCTTTACTTTGTAGGTTGCTTTTTTCCTCTGGTACTATCTGTGGTAACCTCAGCCCTACTAATTACTTCTCTATGGAAACACACAAAGAAGATGCAATGTTATGTAGATACTTTCAGGGATCCTTTGATAGATGTTCACCTAACTGCCATTAAATCCATTATTTCTTTCCTGATCCTGTATCTTTCCAGTTTTGTAGCTCAAATTCTGTTGATACTGTCAACTGCTCAAAGTAAAGATGTTGTGAAAGTTGCAGTATCTTTAGTTGTAGCTGGAGCATATCCTTCCATGCACTCTATTATCCTAATCATAGTCAATTCAAAACTGAAATTGGCAGCCAGGATGCTTTGCCAGCATCTTAAGTGCCATTTGGAAAATCTGACTCTATGTCTTATAGCTTGAGAGAAACATTCTCCAGTAACAGATCTGGAATTGAGACTTTTATGCATGTTATTGATTGACCGTCTTTTTTCTTAGTCAGTAACTTTCATCTTTCAGAGATTTCTGTGATTAGACTTCCTTAACATTTCAGAATATCTGAAATAACGTGCATTTTTGCCTTTTTTTTCTACATCACTCTTGCTCCCTAAATCTTATTTAATAAAAAGTGAGAATAAGAATGCACTGAAAGGGAACAATGAACTTAGATAATAAATCAAGTACAGGTTGTTTTGTAATTTCAGATTCTCAGTTTAAGACTGACAGTTTTATAGTAACATTTGAATTGAAGAAAATGGGGCTAAAACAGAGACAAAATTTAAAGAGCTCACAAATATCAGTTCTCTGCTAAAGGGTCTTTCACCTGAGAAGCTTAAAATTGGATGAAACAGGCGCTGTACAAGTCATAGCTGCTGTGACATACAGAATATGCTTCTAAACATGAAAAACTAGCTAAAAGATAACCTGAGGGAAAATTAAGGTATGGAAACATGCAGCCAATTAATGTAATCAAATTATATACTGAATTAGGTTTATTTCTGTTAGGATTCTAGTATATATATAACAATGTAGTGGTTAAATACCTCTTTAAAGTAGATCCTTTTGTTCAAAACATATTTTATGCTCATTCTTTTTGGATTACTATGATAGTGATTAGAATGTAAACAGATGTAGGTACATAGATCTACCTGTCCGCTGTAGAAAAGCTCCTTCTCGTTGAGTTGACAGTTCTGATCACAAATTTGCCTTTTTACATGATGTGCTGTTGCTTTTAGTAGTTGTGAGTTGTTTCCAAGGTAGTTCTCTTTAAACATTTTATGTTACTATGAAGTTTCTCATGCAATTGATTAAATATGTTCCTCAACAAATCCTGCCATGTTTTATCAAATGACATGTTAGATGATTTTACTCTGAAATTCCCGGCTTAGCTCAAGTATTTTTATCCCGTATATCTACTCTGCAGGTATCTATATAATGCTAGATTATAATTCCCTATGGTAAGAGTTTCAGTCCCACCTATAAAACTGATGAAGAGGGTGATTCACTTAGTGTTGGAGTGTATCAGCTCCAGTGTTTCTAACATTGGAATAATACCTTTATAAAATGCTTTGGAATTGCGATTTAGCAATATTAGATAAAGAGCGAATACAACGTTTGAAACTGGTATCTTATTTTTTACGATGAAATATATATTAATCAATGAATGCACTGTGTAGTATGAAGTGATATTATTAGCATGTGTAGACAGTGGGGTTAAACTGCAGAGTAGCAGAGGAAGATGATTAAACTCATAAAGGCAGCGTTTGGAGGCGCGGTACGATGTACTGTACAACTAAGAGTACCATAATGTCCAGTGCTGTGTGTGCTGCATCAAAAGAGACCCCCAAATCCCTCGAGAGCCCTGCCTGTGTAGTTCTACAGGGAAACAGATGGGAACCGCCGTGCTCACGCCGCAGCACCACCCTGCTGTACAGCTGCACGTCCTACCAACATGGACCAAGATTAGAAGAATCACACAGCGATAGCTCTTTTGGTCCTTTATCCAGCTGGCAACATCCTGAAAAGAAAGCCTCCGGAAAGAAATGAGGGATTCTTTGGTGTTGGTTGGTTGTTGGTTTTTTGGTTTTGAGGGTTTTTTTTGAGTTGGGGCGGGTGATGGTGGTAATGGTGTTTGGGTTTTTTTACCTGACCAGGCAGCTCTGGTAAAATTAATTTCTTCAATGAGCACATTTCTCTTTGGGTAGGTCCAAACCCATTTCTTGTGGCAGTCTGAAGGAAAGAGATCAGAGCCAGGTATGAAAATAACGACCCCTGCTCAGCTTTTCCACTGCCTCCTCACCTTCAGGAGGGGGAGATCTGAAGCGGGAGCAATGATTAATAAAATATCCTTCAGAGCTACCAGGGGAGAGAAGGACAAAGCTCAATCGCTTGATGTCTTTATATTGTATTGATGAAAGTTTTGTTACACACAGCATAGAGTGAGACACAAGGGTACATAAATTAGAATTTTAAATGACTGAATTGGTAAATAAATTATTAGTTTTGTCCTTTCCCTTTCCATCCTTCCCCCAAGCTTCAATTTATTTTCATGTCTTCTTCCACAGTAGATAGTTTCCCGTTTATTTTCTGATCTTGCCCTGCTCTTTGGATTTCAACCTTTCCCTTCCTAAAATCATTATCTGTATTCTCTGCAGACCTAGCTTTCTTTTTCTGGTACATATTAAAAAAGCTTTCTGATTATTATTTTCCAACAAAATATCAATAGCAGGCTTGTTTCTATGTCTAGTTTATTCCAGAAAACAGATAAATAAATCTGATTAATGTTTTGGCAATTACTATTTTTGCACAAAAAAAACCCCAAACAAACAAAAAAAAAAAAAACAAAAAACAACAAAAAGAACTTTGTTGAGATTACATTGTTTAAGAAGTGTTTATACGGTGATTGAAAATAAGGTTCAGTTCACCATCACCCCTGGAACTTTGCAAGTTACAGGAAATGTAGACAACATGAACGGGAAAGTACTGTCTGCAGTGCATGTAAGGCCAGTAGCTGCAGCAGCACCAAAATCACTGTAAGGATGATGAAAAGGGTGATTAGTGCAGTTTTTCATACTGACTACATGAAAAGCAAGCCTTTCTTGTACAGTCTTTTATTATTTTAGTGCCATGGTGCTCACTTTTCTAGGTGTGAATTCATCACATTTCTTTTTCCAGGAAAAGTAGTACTTCATTGTACAGAAATTAAGGGACTTCTGATTGCAATCTCAGTAGCATCTTCATGAAGCTGGCAAATACCTACCTGCCATTCTTCCAACATGTGAATCAGAAAGGAGAACTACCACAGACGTCCTGGGTTTCAGCTACTCCTTTGTCACGTCTTTCCTTTTGCCTGGGTTAATCACAGGCTGTACCTGACCAAATCAGCAGCTGGGTGGTGGTTATGAACTCTAATATCTCTAGTATTAATATCTCTCTTCTGCTAACCATGGAGTCTTCTTTTTTCTTGCCAATGTTTTGGTGTCCTCCATGGTGTTAATTACCTCTCTGCAGAGATACACAAGGCAGCACTGCCAGCTCCAGGGATCCCAGAACAGATGTTCTTATAAATGCCACTAAAGCTTTAATTTTCTCCGTTACCAGTTTTCTAACACTGATCATGAAGCCTTTGACCTTCTTTGCATCTGACAGCACCATGGTGCTAATTTATTCTGATTAATTTTGGTTAATCTCAAAAGTAAAATAAGTGTCAATGAAGATGCCACACTGTACCTATCTTTTCTTCAAATGTGACCTCCTACCTTCCTGAAAGGTCTGGAGAAAAGTTCTACCTTTTGGAAGAGTTTATAATAGGATTATAACCTGGGATTACTATTATCTCTATTTATTTATTGTCTTCCCTATCATAATGCTCAGCCTGCATTTCATTAATATCACAAGGATAATTTCTTCAATGTTACAAAGTACTTTTCAAAGCTAATCCCTCTTCCCCTCAATATTTCTTATCCTCTTTGTTTCTTGTTTGAGGACAACTGAATGGGAGGTCATTGGAGCTTAGTTAGGTGTACAAATAATGCTGTTCACGAACCTGGCAGGCAAACCCTTCATAGAAACATAGGTCTTAAGGGTTATTAAGAAAAGAAAAAAAAAAAGGGGGAAAAAAAAAAGAAAAAAGTTTGGATTCCGAATGAATGTGCAACTGATTTTGAGCGTACATGAATATTAAAAAACTAAAGTAACTGCATGTTAATAGCACTTTTAGCTGAATGCTTCATTATTTGCGAACTGCCATTTATTCTGTGCTTTTGCAATGACTCAAAAGAAATTTACATTGGCCAATGTAATCATAACGAATATCAAATACTGGGCAAGATGTGATGGAAAAGAGCATAGGCACTCTTAAAACCAGAGTTCCTGATATGCATTAGGATTTCAGAGGTCTGAGAGTTTCGTCTCATTCCTAAAACTTTGCTTGTCTCCACCCTGAGAGGCCATATCCCTTCTCTAGTGTTCAGCTTATCTGCATGTGAAAGGACAGGGACAACATTTTATCACCACAAAACAAAGCAGTAGTATGGAAGGTGGCTACGATGTGATCTGTGGGGGCTTTTGAGAAGGGAGAGAAGCGAGGAGAAGTCGCACAGATCCATGCTGTCTACTTTGGCTGGTCGTATTTCACAGTGTAGGTAAACAACCAAGGGCAGTGGTGCACTCTTCCAAAAGCAGATATTGCTGAATTGGGATCCACGCACCAAATGCTCCATTGTAGATCAATTTTTTTTTTTTTTACTATCACAGGAAAAGCAGAGGCAAACAGTTAAACAGGAATAATGACTTGATATCATCATCCCTTGGTTGCCTGTTGGGGAGGAGGGGTGAAATTAAACCCTTTCTGGCCTTTAGGCACTCAGATGTGATATTGTGATGAGATTAAGATGGATGAGCGAATTCATAAATTAAAAAATGGATTGCTAGGTGATTAAACTAGGTTTTTTTATCCTCTTCGACCTCCTCCCTCCCTTCCCCCAGTGTAATTGCATTTCATTTTTTTCCTAGTTTTATATCTTCTTTTATTTTTTCCCTCTCTTTTGGAGTTGGTCTTTTTTCCTTTTTAGAAAAAAAATAATCTTTAATTCTTCATTTATCACCCCTCTTTCTTACCCTTTCCTCTAAAAATCTTGGCTCGTTTTGCTGCTATTGTTGCTGTTGTTGCAAACACATACTAATGAAATCAAGCTGGGTTCATTCCCATATTTACTTTATTCTAATAAGCACAAATTTCAAGACAACTTCTTGGTGTTGGCAGATTTATACTTTCATGACAACATTGCAAAGAAAATTCCTCCCTTTCCTTGTGAAGGTGTTTAAAAAATAATAAAAAAGACCACCTTGAGATATTTCAAGTTTCCCTTTCAAATCCCACTTCAGTCAGTTCTGCTTTGTTGTCCTTTCCCCATCATTTGCTTTCTCTTACCTCACATGCCGATCCATTTTTCTTTTACAGACTGCTGTCTTTCTATTTTCTTTCTCATTTTTCCCTGTCTCCTTTAAGATTGTTCTTAAATTCTCTTTTCTTTCTCCTTCCTCTCTTTGGTTTTAATCCTTACCTATTAGTCCCTCAGACATTCTTGTTTGTTTCTCTGTTTACACTGTTTGTTTCTCTTCCAGAGAAGAGATGACCATCCGAATATTTTCATTACCTAGGATTAAGATAAGAAATTAAAAGAGAAAATAAAATGTAGCTGCACCTATGTAAACAGTAATGTGGAAGTTTACTCAAGCACTGTGTGTATAAGGCGTATGTTTTAGTCTGAAATGATTTGAAATACTTGCATCTTGAGAAATATCAGAAAAAAGCAGATATTTATAGACTTGCTCACCCTCTTAAAGAAGACACCAGTAGTCTACCCACTATAATTAACTTCCACCTTTTCCTGAGTAACTTCAGAATCCCCCCGAGAAAGATATATAACAGGAATTGTGAATAGGTATTTGTTGACCTCATTTGATAAATCATAAGAGATACATTGTGAACTTTTATATACATGTTCAACCAACAGAGATTCAGTCCCCTAAGATGCTATATAAGTATAATTTGAATGTCAATGGACAAAGAAATCATGTTTCTCCTGCTTGAAATACCTAGGGCTTCTCTAACAGTCTGAAGTAGTGCTATTACAGAATCACAGAATCACAGGGCCTGGAAGGGACCTCTGGAGATCATCTAGTCCAACCCCCCTGCCAGAGCAGGGACACCTAGGGCAGGTTGCACAGGATGGTGTCCAGCCAGGTTTAGAATGTCTCTAGAGTCGGAGACTCCATCACCTCTCTGGGCAGCCTCTTCCAGTGCTCTGCCACCCTCAAAGCAAAGAAGTTCCTCCTCATGTTTAGATGCAGCTTCCTATGGTCAAGTTTGTGCCCATTACCTCTTGTCCTATCACTGGGCACCACTGAAAAAAGACTGGTCCCATCCTCCTAGCACCCTCCCTTTAAGTATTTCTAAGCATTGGTGAGATCCCCCCTCAGTCTTCTCCAGATTAAAAAGAACCAGATCTCTCAGCCTTTCCTCATAAGAGAGATGTCCCAGCCCCCTAATCATCTTCGTAGTCCTCTGCTGGACTCTTTCCAGTAGTTCCCTGACTTTCATGAACTGGGGAGCCCAGAACTGGACACAGCACTCCAGATGCAGCCTCACCAGGGCAGAGGAGAAGGGGAGGAGAACCTCCCTCGACCTGCTGGCCATGCTCTTTTTAACGCACCCTGGGATACCATTGGCTTCTTGGCCACAAAAGCACATTGCTGGCTCATGGTCGACTTGTCGTCCACCAGGACTCCCAGGTCCCTCTTTGCAGAGCTGCTTTCTAGCAGGTTAACCATTGACCTGTACTGGAATAACCACATGGGGTTATTCTTTCTCAAGTGCAATACCCTACACTTGCCCTTGTTGAACTTCATGAGGTCCCTCTCTGCCCAACTCTCCAGCCTCTCCAGGTGTCGCTGAATGGTGGCACAGCCTCATGGTGTGTGAGCCACTCCTCCGTTTTGTGTCAGCAGTAAACTTGGTACACTCTGTCCCCTCATCCAGGTCGTTGATGAATATGTTGAACAAGACTGGACGCAGTACTGAGCCTTGAGGAACACCACTAGTTACAGGCCTCCAACTAAAATCTGTGCCCCTGCTCACAGCCCTCTGAGCTCTGCCATTCAGCCAGTTCTCAATCCACCTCACTAGACACTCATCTAACCCACACTTCCTAAGCTTACCTATGAGGATGCTATGGGAGACAGTGTCAAAAGCCCTGCTGAAGTTGAGCTAGACAATGTCCACTGCTCTCCCCTCATCTATCCAGCCTGTGATGCCATCACAGAAGGCTATCACATTGGTCAAGTATGATTTCCCCTTGGTGAATAGATGTTGACCACTCCCGATGTGGTCCATATGTCCCTATTGGACATGTAGAGGAACATACCTGTCCCTGCTGAAAAATTAGGTACCTATGTCTCAGTTAAATTAATTAAGAACAGAGAAAATTCATAGTCTAAAAGTTTTATTTGCCATTCTTAAGTCATGTTTGGACCACAGCTGCAGCCAGTCTTTTTTCATTCTTTTTTTACACCTGCATGAACTTGTGCATTTTTGTTGCGCCATGGCTCTGCTCAAGCAAGAGGAATAGAAAGTTTTCCCAAAAGTATCACCTGCAAGAGATTATGGTAAGATATAATATCTCTTGGCTCAAATTCCCTGAAGCTGTGAAGAGCTAAGATCTTAGGTCTGCTGTCTCCTGGCACTTGCTACAGCCAGTCTGAGATTATTCCAAACATCAGCTCAGAAGCACGTTCTCTCAAAAGAGACTTCAGCTTTTCGAAAGTGAATGAAAACTCAGAAATCTATTAAAACTTCTCCTTCTTCCTAGTTCCTTGGCCTACTGCATCTTACTTACATGGAGGTGACTTGAATTGCTTTCCACAGTCGGTGGGAAAAGGTTAAAATTTCAGGCTGGCCCTGTGGAAACTTTCAGAAATACCTTGATTTTCTCGCTGACTGTAGAAAAAAGCCTGCAGGCTAAGGGACAAAATACTCAACAGTCTTTGGTTCACCTTCTGTTTGAACATCTTCACCTGCGTGAACATCTCTAGCTCCAAACTGCTGTTCTGAGAAAGACTGAGAACCTTTGGACGATTCCCAGATTACCTCTGGGAGCATTGCTGGTCTCTTCTGTCACTTGTTCTCATTACAATTCAGCTTATTTTAGCTTTTATTATTTTTCTTTTTACTTTTTTATTTCAGTAATGACTCATCTCACAGACTTCAGGGTGGCAGATGCTGAGGTTTCTCAGCTCTCCATATCAGTTTGCTGAACACCATTGGCGCGTTCTTCTCTTTCATCATTGCACGTTGATGTCATCTACTCAATTATCTCTGTCCTCAAGCTTACCAGAAGAAGGAGAGCGAAACTCTTCAACTCCAGCAATTCCAGGACACATGCATGTAAATACTATCCAGTTTCTTGCCTTTTCCCTTTCCTTATATGTTCCTAATTTTCTATTTAAGATCACACTGCTGTTATTCAACTGCAGCAGCTAAATCCCCAAGATTACTTGCATTGTCTTTAGGCATCACTGCTGCTTGTTTGAATACTCAGCCTGTAACAAATCTAAAATAAGTCGTTGATTCAGTGTTGTGCGTCTTCTTTTAAGTCACCCTAGTGCAGGAAATTCTTGTCCAGTGCCTTCCTCATTTTGAAGGGTGAATTCTGAGAACAATGTGACACAAATTAGGGCAAACATGAATAGTAGGAAAGCCTCTGGTGCTGACCTTGTTCTTGCACGCTCATACTTTAAGGACAAAGTTAGTGACACAAAGTACAAATAATTTAAAATTAGTGAACATGCAGCATATTTTCCTCACCTATTTCTGAGATATTAGTTAAATATAATTCTATATTTTAATTTGGCTATTAAGTTCACAGTATCCTTTAAGTTTTCAGCCGAGTAAGCTGAAAGCTCTTGAGCTTTCAAGAGTTAAATTGTTAAATCTCATCTCGAAATATTAGGAGTCAAATAGCTCACTCAAGGCACTTTTTCCCACCAGAGGTTTCTTTGGTCTTATAGCTCATTATTTAAAAGTTGACAGCCAAAGCAGTATAGTTATCTATAAGCTAACTTTTATGATTTCTTTAGAAAATCACTCTTTACATTGGACTGATGTCATTGTGATCATATACCTTGCTGTCATGTGGCTTGATAACTGATTGCTTGCTGTGCCCACCCCATGAACTACTTTTAGTACTTGAGCTTCTTATAATGTGTATTCACATGCCGTTTAAAACGTACGTTTACCGAGGTGGTTGAGCACTCTTCATCCAAATGCATTATTCAACAAAGGTTGCTATGGAATAACTTCTTTCCAAACTGAATTTAAAAGGAGTTAAACTAGGTCTGACCCTCACAAGGTTTAGTAGGCTCTGTGAAAAAGCAGTGTAAATAGGGCAAGAGGGACTCATACCTTAGGTTCATCTCAGTTTAGCTCTTTTATCTGTGGGGCTTCTGATAATTCATTAACCACCTCTGTGCTTCACTGTCCTACACTAATAAAAAGTTTTTTAGCCACCACTCTGAAGTTGTTTGAAAGCAGTGCATAAAATTTGCTGTATAGATGCAGAATATTTTATTGCTTATTTTTGTTTTGTTCACCTACATTTTATAGGAGCAGATTTATTGTCAAATAAGTGTGTGCTTCAGCCCATGCCTGGAATGAAGTGATGTTGCTATATAAACAATTGATTTTCTTGCCTTTCAACAAAGTCCCCAAAGAGCCTTGAGAGAGAAACTTATTTTGAGTACTTTCTACATATGTCAGGCAGCTTAAAAAAAAAACAAACCCACAAATAAATGAACCCTATACTCTTCAGCTATACGTCTCAGCCTGGATGTGCTCCATATTTTCATATGCCAAACCTTTTGATGGCAACATGCACAAGAAAATCCAAATTTTAAAATAAAAATGTGAAAAGCTTGTGAGGTTTCCCTTCAATCAGCTCTTTTCCATCTGTGAAATTTTGGATGTCCGAAAACTGAGACAAGAACATGGTAAACAGATGGAATGATGGTACCTAAGAGTGGTGGTGGCAATTTCCTGTTCCCCATGGTTTTCTGATGTGCTCTGAAGACGTCTGACTTTGTGTAGAATTAATTTGGGGTGGAAGGACCAGAGAGAGGAAAGGTTCAAAAAGGAGGCTGATTGATTAACTATCAGTAACATCTCACTAGAACATCACCATAGAAGACTGAAAGACTGAAGTAACTCAGACTATGAATCTTATAAAAAAGAAAGTCAAGAGCATCCCCTGCATAGGAAAAAGTTCTCTGGTAGGAAAATGCTCTTTAAACTAGCAGGGAGAAACGCAATAAGATACAGTACCTGGAAGGTGAAGAAAGACAAAATTAGACTAGGAACAAGGCCCTTATTTTACCTGCAAGTGTAACTCACCCCCTGGAGCAAAGTACATTAAGTTGTGATGGATTAACTACCGTTTGAGGTCATTTAAGCTACGCTGTAACTCAGCATGAGGTAGTATTTTTGAAACAGGTGTTCCTTTGTGAAATTGTGCCCCAAGTGATATGCAGAGGAACAGACTAATTTGTCATCATAGCCACATACACTGATGGAAACATCACTCACCATTCCAGCCCTCAGTCTCTGAGAAATAAGTTCTGGTTTGCCAGAGCCAAACTCAACATGCACGGTAGAATCCTACATGGTCACAAGATTAGCAATGCACCCAGCTAATTTCTTTCCTGGTGAGCACATCCATTCCTCTTGTAATTGGATGTAGCTTTTCATATTTTGTTTTTAGTCAGTGGAGTTATGGTTAGTTTTGCAAGAAGATGGTTATATAGGGTGAGAAAGTGGCTGTGATACAAATGGATTTGTGGGAGATTAGAGGTAAAAAGACATAATAATCTTCTTTCTTTCCATCTGAATCCATTTTTCATTTTTGGGGGTCCAATTCTCTCTGGTGATTTTGAAGAAACTAACTGGATTAGTTGGATCAGTTAACTGTGGATCAGTTAATCCACAAAAGTCATTTGTTATTATTATCGAAAGAAAAGATGAGAAGTTGTAGACTTTAGGTCAGCTAAAACAGGGCAAAATTCTCCATAAGCCTGTAAAGAAATGTGAGTGTTTATTACAGCCTTGAAGAAAAGCACTATGCTAGGGATACATAAAATCTGCTGAGGCTTAGTACTGTAGGGCATGTAAGAATCTCCCAAATTGCTGATATTGTGTAATTATTTTTAATTATAACTCTTAAAGTGGGCTACAAGCAAAGTCTCTCCTTTGTTATTATGTGTGAATGTAAAAACCAAGAGAGAATTTTGGGAAGCAGAAAGTCCTTAGAAAACCTGGAACACTACCAGAGCAGGCTAAAAACTGCAAAAGTAGGGATTCTAAGTGAAAAGTTGGCTACTGTGAAAATAAAATTCAAACAAACCAGAGAGGAATGAACCTATGTAGCAGCTCCCTGGGGAAGTCTTGAACTCGTGTTTGTCTTTCAAGCCAAAACAAAGAATGGTTAAAAACCCCAAGAATCTTCAAACCAAAAATCTGTGTTCTAGAAGAATTTTTTTTTTGGTTGGTTGGTTATTTTTTTTTTTTTACCCCTCATTAAATGCAGTTATCATATATTCAAATACAGGAATGGGAAGAAAGATGTGATACGGAAAATCTCCGACCAAACCCAGTTCTGTTAATAATTTCAATTTCCCGTTGCCTCGTACACCTGTTGAGCTTTTCGATAACAGCTTTGCTTTCCATGTTGCACAGATAAGCCAGGTCACGGAGGTTCAGAGAGGCTCCAGCCTCCAGCACAAACTCACATCGTTGCTGAGGGGCAGATGCACTCAGCAAGCTGGAGCTTGCAATCTCCGAGGTTCAAGTTTAATCCATTAAAATACAGCTGCTCTCCCTGTACAACAGGTTCACAAGGCGAAACTCTACTGTTTAGCTTCCGAAGCTACTTAAATCAGTTTACTATTTCATAACACTGCTCTTTGTTTGCCAGGTTCTCCAAGGAGGAAATGCAAAGAAGAAGCTCTATTGTTAAGAGCTTATTACAAAATCCGTTCTTGATCTGTACTTTGCCTGCTTTTAGTTCAGTGAACACAGAGCAAGACAAATAAGCAACAGTCAGGTTTTGTCTTCAAAAATTCAGGCTCTCTCAACAGCTTCGCAGGCAGAGTCTCATTATAGTTTGTTTCCTTCCGGATATATCTAGGGATTTGGGGATCAAGGCATCAAATGTAACATCCCAAGCGTTCACTTCTTTTCCCTTTTATCCCCCAAGTTAATTCCTTCATTCCCCATCCTTAAGAGCCAAATGTAAATAATACCTGTGTGGAGAAACCCTACCCTCCAAGGATTAAATGCGTGGAGTATTCAGGTGATTTAAGGTTTGCAGCTCTGCCCATGGTGGAGGCTGCTGCTGGGGGTTTAGCGGTCGTGTCTACAGTTTAAAAATGAGGCAGAGACTCCTCAGAGAGGAAAGTTGACTGTGTGGTTAAGGCATTGAGTTTTAGTGTGCCTTAGCCACAGTTTTCTCATGTTTCAGTGGGCAGTGTACGATCCTTTTTTATGGTTATCTTTATGCAAATTCCCATCCAGTGGTATCTTGGCAGTAGAGAAACTTAGAAATCTTTTTGCTGATTTTTTTTTTTTTATCTCTCTGTAAAAAGGGACTATAGTACTTTTCTACCGCGGAACGGAGTCTGCAGCGTAAGGTCAGGTCCTGCAAAGACAGAAAACATCTTCTTCCCCGTTTCTTGATCTCTGGTTAATATTTTCTAGATTTGCCCAGGCACATCAAACAAATGTGGTGTTGCTGCCTCTGCTTGATTTGTTTGGAAAATGAACCTGAAGCACAACGTGCTGTGATTGCGTTATCAGCACCCGCAGCGGTACAGCAGCACTGGGCACAAGCCTTCAAAGGTAAAGGAACAGAAAAGCAGGTGCTGGTGGGTGAAGTACAAAAAAGTTCTGCTCTTTATGAATGAACAACCATTTACGGAATTACAAGATTCCTTTTTTTTTTCCTTATTCTGATGCATACCAGACAGTTAGCTTAGTTTTTTTCACTTGCCATACTTGTCATGTGGCTTACATCTATATTTAATAGTTACTGTTCTTTTTCCATTTGTTGTACAATGTGACCCATATCTCAGTGAGCAACACAATAATAAGGTCATTTACTATTGACCAGATTCAACAAAGAGAAAAATAGCTTGACAAAAGTCCTGGCATTGGGGAAGGAAGTGGTATTTTTGCCATAAACTTTACAGAAGCCAAGACACTGCTCTACATTGTGTGACTGTTACCTAAAATACATATTTTTCTCTATTAAATGCCATTACTTTTACACTTGTGAGCATATCACACAAGCTCAATGAGTGTCACATATTCTGTGCAAACAGCTCTGTGCAAACTACCGGAGCTGTGACAAATCACAGTAGCCAACAGTCTGTCAATAATCTCTAGCCAAACTATACACTATACATGACAGGCATCACACTGAATTGGAAATTAAACATGTAGTCAGATCCTTGAGACATTTCTGGTACTCAAAAATGTTCAGTGAATACTGTAATAGATTATTAATTCAGTAATTAATCTAATAAAATAACTTATAAAATACTACTTTCAGCACCCAAAGAGGTGTCCCTCCTTGAGAAAATTTCACACCTGTAAGTGAAGAATTTTCATGATTCCAAAGTTGAGAGATAACGGAGGAGGAAGAAATGTGCAGCTATAGTTGTAGAATGACATTAATTGATTAAAGAAAACAGCATGGCATTCTTAAAATAAATGTGTATGTACTCAGAGGCAAGTGACAAAACTGAATATGTTTTGAGATAACTCACTTATTGTGCAAAGGAAGGAAATTTGTCTCTTCTCTGAACGGGTTAATTTTCAAGTCAGCCTGGCTCTAAGTCCAGGCTTCATGTTCAGAGTACATTGGATTTTTTTTCTCTGGATGGAGAGGAAGATACTGGGGGCACCTGAGTACCATTGCTAACTATTTTCCTGTCCTTGCCACCGATGAATTTTGAAGAAGAACTTTAAGGGATTGCAGACGACCTAACTCATAGGTCAAGTTGGCGAAAACATCTTAAAGGTCAGTTCAGGATAAGCGAGTGCTTCAGTTGCTCGCTGAACAATACAGGAACTCTGGCATTAGGACACACTTAAAAGCAGCCCCTCTGCCTTAAACCCAGCCTGCCCCTTAAAAAAGTACCTGCAGCATAACTTCTACCATGCAGCTTCTTACCAGATCAGATATTCCCTGTTGTCTTTCAACCAACACAAAGGTGACATAAATCCTGTTTTGGGTGCTAATTGGACAAAGGTAGTCAAGTGCGTGGTTCAGACCTGGAGTATGCAGTGCTGCGGTGTGTGCAGTGGCAGTGCCCAGACCTAGCATTCATCATTACGCATCCACAGTGTCAAGCTACACAAACACAGAAATACGTTTGCCTCTGTAATTCCGTACATATTTCAAAGAAAACAGAAATGCAAGATAAGTGGGTACCGTTGCCTTCTTTTTTTGCTGCAAGGACGACATGCGTGTTCTGCTGAACAACATTTAATAAGTGGGGTGATCTATTTTTAACAGCAGAGCAGAGCTTTTCATACTGACTGATTGTACTGAAAAGGGAAGAGAAAGGTCACAGATGTCATTTTGTGGTGGAAAGACGCAGAAGCTTATTGTAAGAGATGTCTAGCATGCATTAGTTTTCTTATCCTGCTGTTACGTAGTTTGCTAATTCAATATGAAAGCTACTTACATGATAATGCTCTGAAATTGCATTATCAACCTGAGCCACTATCATGGCCGTAAGAACAAAATAGAAAAGACATTAAAGTCTATTATAAGTCTGCCTTGACCCAATTAAAAGCCATGCAGCTCAGCCCTGAGGGTAGTCCAAAAAATCATACACCTCATTGTTCATCATGGGTCATGTCAAGGTCTTGGACTAAGATTTTTGCTGCAGAGTGTGATTAAACAACAATGAAAAAAAAAGGACTTTGGAGGCTCAGTACCTGCTGCCCTAAATAAAATGGATATTTCTTCTTTTCACCCACTCCATGAAGTAGTGCTGGTGTAAATAACGTGGAGCGCAGCTTGCACTGACACCACTCAGGCATACATTCCTATGAAGCAGGATGGTCATGTCCCACCTGCAAAGCTCTTTGCCCAGGTGTCTCCTTTTGTGCATGTTGTTGTCTGTAAGTACTCGAAATAAAGTAAGGGCTGTGTTGCAAACTAGCAGGATGCCAAGGCTACGTGTTGCATGATATAAAGCTGTGCAGGGATGTTGAAGGCTATAAAACCTGCTGGCATTGTTTCAGGATGGATAAGTCTGGATAGGATGTGGTCTCATTCGTATTGTCTATTAAGAGTGGTCTCTGGGGAAAACTATTTCTAGAATCTCATCTAGGTGTTAGCCCAGAAAGAACTGGTCAGTTGACTCCAAAAGAGAGCCTGGAGCTGAAATAATGCAATGTGGACAACGACCCAAGAGCAAATCAAAGAGTTAAATTACTTGACAACGGGGAAGTACGTAGTACACAGTACATCCTTTGAACTGTTAGGAATGCTCTCACATACGCAAAGAAGGAGGAACTTTCACTGGGTCAGCCACTGTGGGGTGTCCTGCTCTGCCAAAGCAGCAAGAGGAAACGTGTGAATGAACCCACCCAATTCATGGTCCAGGAAAGCTTTTCTTCCACCCTACTTAGATGTACAGTTTCTCCTTATGGAGAGCCACACCTTTCAACTTGTTTTTCCCCACTACTGAAAGAACAATGCCTGATATCCAAAATCTGGAAAGCCTTCCTCAGTCCTAAGATGATTACATTGGGAAAGTCCTTCGGTTTGAGCTCAGTAGTTTCAAAATTTTCTTCCATCAAGATTTCTTTTAGCTTCTGATCTCCTTATCCAATTTCATTTACTGGTTGCTGACCCACTGTCTCTTTTCCACCTGGATGGAGATATACCCAGAAATCTCAACAGCCTTAAGGGGAAGTCTGAGGAGGAAGGGTGATTAAATGTGATTAAATCTGCCAATCCTCCTGACTTCTGGTGTTAACACCCATGAATCTGGATTCATTATGGACAAAGTTTTCAATAGAAACTTTGAGTGGGATTGAGGTTCAGGTTAAGACATGTACAATTAGGTATCGACATGTGAGTTACAGGGATCTAGCCAATAAATTAAATGAACCTGGGAAAGTAATTCTGTTCACCCCAAATTCACACTTAGTGTCTGGTTAACTGAATATGGAGTACATTCTTGATCTCCATTGATTGTAAAACGAACATTGAAACCTACCTCACATGTAAATACCTAAACAGGTCTTATTCAGGACCTTAAACCTGCCTGCCAATAAAAGCACTAATCTTCATTTGTCCCTAGTTTATTCTATAGTTTCATCCTCCCTAGTAAATAGTAACTTCCATGAATGTTTCTCTAAGTCTTAAAAGTGAGGCAGAAATTAAAATGAAAATGTTGCTTGAAGGGAAGGGAAGGGAAGGGAAGGGAAGGGAAGGGAAGGGAAGGGAAAAATAAATAGCTATATTTTGTTCTATAGTCAGTCAAAATCAACTAAAAACCTTTCAGTAACATCATATATTCAGCTGGCAGTCTATAAAGTATGATTTGATATATTTTCTTTTTAAAACTGGCATATTTCATACATACATGTGCAATATGTAACATGTGGTCATAATTAAACTCAAAATGCATGTGATCTTATTGAATCCAATATGATCATGGCAAGGCAAATCTTTACTTCAAATTGAACACAATGAACCAAATGCTGTTTCACCAAGGTTCATTTCCTTCCTAAAGTATAATTTGGAGCAAGACGTTGAATGCAGACTGCCATGGCAGCTGCATAATACTTGCCTAGTACTTTAAATTCTTCAGGAAAATCAGTCCATCAGGAGAATGGTTGCGTTTTGATCTGTGGAATCTACTACTACTCCTGCAAAGGCTGGGTGTCTGACTTTGCTTGGGCAGTCACAAGAGCTGTGTGGCATGGGAGGCACAGGTCCCATAGGAATATTCTTCCAATTATCAGGTCTTCTGGGGGACATGGTGTCAGAAAGTGTGTGACAGCCCTATATATCTATAAGCCAAGAGCATGACCTAATGTCATTGGCTGCAATTTCCTTCCTTTCTGTTGTTGCAGCTGTTTGGGGGGCTGTTATTTTCCTTGTTATCATGGTGAGTAAAACTTACTGTGCTTCATTTGCCCAGGAACAGCAATTGCAGCTGCCAGTGAAGGGTCAGGATGTTTTGTTGCCCTGTTTTGTATCTAAACTCTTTTTAATCTTATTGTTTTGACAAAAAGAGCTTATCTCAAAGAGACTGATAAGTCTTTCCCAGTTATTTGCATACATCCTTCATGTACAAGAGGGTAAGAACAATAACAACCAAGCCCTGCTGCAGTGTGGCATAACTAGAAAAGGAATTCAGGCAGTGGTAGAGAAAGCTGAGGGAAGCTGTTGGCTCTTCTTTTGATCTGACAATAGAACACATTTAGCAATCATACAAAATCTGTATGTGCAGATTACACGTAGTCTGTCCTATGGTTGAGTAACACTAGATTTATAGCCTTCAAGCCATTATCATACAAAATATCTGTAATATTACAAGCAGTACCTATCTTCTTACCATATTCCTTTTCCTCCTCTCTACTCCTCCCTCTCTCCCTAGAGTATATCTGCTTCAGACTGAAAAAAACCCCAACCAACCCCAACCAAACACCAAAAACACCTTTGCTACTTCACTCAAGTTTGGGGCTTTAAGCTTTAATTTTGTTGGTTTTCTTTTAGATTAGTTTCTAAATTCAGACCACAGGGACTAATGGGACCACCAATTTAAGATCTCTCAAGAGACACTCATAGGAAGTAGTTTTCTCTCCTGTATCAATGCGTAGGAGACATCTCCAATTGAATCATGTGATGGACAGGGAGGGCTTGGTTTTCTCTACCCTTTATGTTTTAAGAGGTTATGATTTAGAAACATAGAGTTAACAAGAAATTAATGAGTCAGGATTTTATTCCTTGCTGCGTCAGACTATACCATGATCCATATAAACTAATAGAGCTCCATTTTAAACCTTGCTAATTTTTTTTACTTCTAATACTGTGATTGGAAGCTTGTTCTAAAATCACAGTGTTCCAATGCTTAGACAATCTAATTTTCAAC
>VYXH01002487.1:206132-235942 GCA_013397275.1 Burhinus bistriatus | reverse complement strand
ATAAAGTACAAGAAATTCAACATAATGATAAGATAAAAACTCTTTTCTATCAGGGTTGACCAGAGAGGTTGTGGAGTCTCCACCTCTGCAGATGTTCAAAATCCAACAGGACACAGACCTGAGCAACCTGCTGTAGCTCACCCTGGCTTGAGCAGGGGTACTGGACTCCAGAGGTCCCTTCAACCTCAACCACATGGTGGCTCTTTGATCATCCAGTTCCTCCTACCTGACCTATTCTACTGAATTGACAATGGATTTCCATTTTTTTCTGTTAATAAACACTCATGAAAAAACTAATTGTGTTATGGACACAAGAATATATTTAACAATGTCAGTCCCAAGATGATCACCCTTAACTCAATAAAGAGCCATCCCTTCAGCTCAGTTTTTTGGGGGCAATGACGACTTAATGAATAATCTACACCCAATAAATACACAATTAATAAGGATGATGGAAAACACATTTTATTTTCAGTACCCTAGAAATCTTAAAATAACCACTGTCAATAGCATTCTAATCTACTCTGGTCAAAACTATTTTTAGATAAGATAAAATACTAATAGATAAGACTGCAAGTTTGGAGTCTGCTTAAATCCATAGAAAAGACAATGAAAAAATTTCTATTGATGTTCATGGCCTTGGGGTTAGCCCTTTGCTTTCTAAGCGGTAGTCACAGGCTTTCAGTGACGAGTGAGAATATGGTGATTTCCAGCTGCTCTCCTACTGCCTTCTCCCCAGCCACCAATATATCCTATATCTATATGTATCCTTATCTATTCTTATCTAGACTGGGTTGCAGCCAGCTAGCCCTCATCCAAACCCAAAGCCTCTCTAGTTTGAGTTATTCAATCGACAGCACCAGCAAGGTCAGATATAATAAAGCTTCATATGCACCTGTTTGATGCATGAATTCATGGTGAATTCTCAGAGCGGTTGTGTTACAATTTATCCCTTTTGAGACGAACTAACCCCTTATGGAGCTATCCAGAAATGCTCTTTATTTGTTAGAAGTCTAAATCTGACAGATTCTGACAGCCTGTCAGCCTCTTGTGTACAACTCAGCTGGAGCCTGCTTTACTGCCATATTTTGTCATCAGTTCACTCATTATTCCTGAAATGTTAACATCAACTTCTAGCTGACTGACTTGAGGAGGCGATAATCAAGCTAAACTAATTAAAGGTGATAGTATAGCCCACCTGTTATTATACAACACTTTTATAGCAAAGTTTGAAAGGTTTATATTGTGTAGCTTTTCTTTCAGGTGGTCCAGACTGTCAGAAGTATCTCGTTATATCAGTAGTACAAAATATTGAATATTGTTGTTAGACAATAATACTAGCACAAACAAGAACATTAGAATGGAGGTTTTAACACGTATTATGTTATCATTCAGGAAGACCTGTTTTACTTTTAAGTTGTTTGAGCAAAATCTGAACACTTGTATTCTTGATGAATGAAGAGATATGAATGTAAGAGTTCAAAAAACCCCCCTGGTCATTTAAGCTATGAAATAGTATTTCACGCTTGTGTGCCTTCTCTGAGCTTTGACAGGACAACATTTTGTGCTCCTTTTTTTTTTTTTTATATATAATCCAGTGCTTATAATCAATCACAAAACTTATGCAAAAAGAGTGTCAAATTCAGTCCCGTAAAAATCATGGTATTTTTGCATACGCTTAAAGAGCAGGTGACGCCGGGTCTGTGAAACATGGGGATCTCTGGGATTGGGCAACACCTATTCAAAGGGTTTGGAATTACAGATTTAAACATAAGTGGCTACAACCCACCCAAGTCTCAAAGAGATGCCCAAGACTGTTTTTGTGTCTGAAGTTATCTCTTTAATCATGAAAATCTTAAGCAGGACTGCTTACTTGCTCCAACCCACTTCCACAAAGGCTTAAAATATGACTCGAGAAAGAGTAAAATGTGGAATTACTCCTAACAGCGCTGCAAATCTGTAACATTACAGAATACAGATACCTAGTCATGTCCATTTATTCTTGTTGGGAGATAATTAAGTCTTGTGTACTCTTACTCCTGTAGAAATGTCTTTCATTTTTCCCTCCTGTCCTTTGTCATTTGCTGCATTGATTTAGCAATGCAAAAGGGATTCAAACCACCTGGGCATTTATTAATGCTGGGTAAATAGAAGTTTGAGCTGTTTTTTTAATGTACTTTCCAACCTTGTTTATTGTCATTATGCTAGCTTTCTGGCAAAAATGTTTTTATTGGCAAGAAGATCTGCAGAAAGCCCAAGCTCTGTAAATAACAACGGGAACAAGTTTTCCTGGGAGAATTAACTCTGGGAATTCTGCCCTGACCATACTGAAAGCTTAATATACATATCTGCATAATACATTTTGCTGAATAATTTTGAATTTTTGCAAGTGGGACATGGTGTTGTGACAGTCACAGTTCTCTGAAGAATGATTTGTGTGTCCAAGTTCTAGTCCGTTTCTTCCATATATATCTATTAGTCTAGTAAAAGATATTACCCCTCTCTGTAAGCCTTACCTTGCAGACATAATGTGATTTGAGCTCTGACCTTGAGAAATGAGAAATGTTTGATATTTCTCTGTTGTCACAGTTCTCATGAAAAGAAGGTCTTAGGATTAGCTATCAAAACATAGTAAGAATTATAATTGTGGCCATCAGATACTAAGGTAATGTTGAAGTATCAGCATTCAGACAGATGGGTGCACTGTACAGAACAAGTAAGCCTGAAAAGATCCTAACTGCCAATAAATAAATAAATATATAATCTAGTGCATCAAGAATCTGAGAGAGTTTAAAAGGATTTTATCTCCATAGCACAAGCAATATAGCATAATTCTACTCTAAAATGGAATCCCAATAATCTGTGAAGACTAGGCTGTGGGAATATTTAAGTGACCCATAAACTTATTTATAAAAAAAACATTAGCTGCCAGAAGCAATGCAGGAGTTACAAAATCACTTTTATGAGATTTGATGGGCCATTCTGGCAAATACAATAAAACACTTTCATATCAAACTCCTGAGTTTTAGATCAGGTGTACCTTGCTATTCCCATACCTCGCCACCTCAGAATACCAGACAGCACTATGTCACTGAACACCAGTTTGGTAAGAAAGACTGACCTGAAACTTGTAGCAACCAATTTTCTCATTTTCCTGTAAAAAAAGAAAATATTTCCCAAGAAAATTTTCCCTTGAAAACATCAGTATAATTTACAGTCAGCATCAACTGTAACAATGAATTGTTAATATATATTGGAAAACAGTTTAAAGAGGTGAAATTTATCTGGCATTATGACCTTATCCATTAAATTACATTTAGCAGAGGAAAAGGGACATTCACCGAAGCTCCTTAGGTGAAATATGTAAAGCTCCTCCATGTATTTAAGCACACTTCTGCATGCTTCTGAGCAGTTAATTATCATCCCAAATGTTGGGAGAGTATGACATTTTAATGAAGGGGAGTCAAATCACTCAATACAAATATATAAGTCAGAAGCAAAGCGGTCAAAAAGGAGCATTTCCAGGGTACAATTCAAGTTTTCATTCTTTCCTCGCAAGTGCTATTTAAGATGTCTCTGCACCTATAAGAGTAAATGAGATTAATTTTGTAACTGTTCTAAGTATTTTCCCTCCCTTCCCAGGATTTCTTCCAAGTTACACAGGTCAAAGGTAAGATCAGAAATGGAAAACTGAAAATCTTGCTTACAAGCATATTACTAGTCTAAGAGATGCAATGTTCTGCAAGGTCCCCAAAGCCTAAAATCCTGAGGATATGAGACTGGCTTTGGTTTACCTTTTAATAAAGATGAAGCAAATTCTGAAGATAAAGAGGAGTAACATGACTTACAATCCATTTATTTTAAGGCTTTGTGGAAACTTTTGCAGAAACCAGAACGATTTTATTTTCCCTTTTTTTTTCCTTGCTTCTGTAAATTCTGCAGACCAATAGGAGAATTTTGTTGTGACAGCTTATCTAGTCTCAGCAAATGTCGTCTAATCTACTAATTCATTTACATAGTTTCAGTACAACGTACCAACAGCTGCCTGTAAATTTATAGGTGAAAACAATTGGGAGAAAAGGAAGAAAGGAAATCAGAGGAAAAAGGGGGAAGCCATTGTGATAGAATCCAGAGATTGGTCTAAACCTGAATGAATCTGGAGACTGCCTAAAATGCAGAGGAATTTAAGATATGATTTAAACTCCAGTTTCATATTTTGCAAGGGAATCCATTCCATAGTAATGCGCAGCAATAAAAATGTGAGCTATCGGAGATAAATATATAGAAAAGAAAGAATCTCAGATAGCTATACCCACAGTTCTTGAGACTTAACCTTTTATGAAAGCATATCATTAACTTCTTTGGTCAAAGACCATTAATCATGCTGAATTACTTTTGGTAAAGCTTGGCATCAGCATACATGTAATCCTCAAGCTGGTCTTTAAGAACAGTCATTGATTCAAGAGGCACCACAACATAACATAAATATTTGGCTTCCACGTTGCTTTTACACTCAAGTGTTATCATTAAACACAAAATTAACCACTATCATTTGAGAGGGTAATTCAACAACAGTGTTACTCATTTCTTGTAAAGCAGCTATTTTCCAACTCATGTAATTTAGTGAGGAAAGTCATGGTATAGGTTTGTACTGAAATAATCATAATCTGCTAGGTTTTCAGAAAAGAGCCGATTTGTTCTGTGGTAGCATTCATTAATGCTGCATTTCCAAGGTCTTGAGAGGCAAAGGTTCTCATTCAAGAGAATGAAACCGACTGCACCTTCTGGGACCCTGTTTTGTGTAATTAGATGCCTACCCAAATGGACTGGTTATTCAAAGAGCTCCATAATTTGATTCTTTTTCAGCATTATTGCTGCAACAGGTCTCTGAGTTTTCATGTGAAAAACTCTACCGATGGAGGGAGATATAAAGAATTGGTTATCCTTAGCACAGCTAAATCCTTATTTAAAGTTACAACAGCTGAAGATTAATCTTGAGAATTTGGGAAGCAGTGGAATGCTGTTATATTTGCCCAAGAATGTTTCACTGTCTTTCCAAAGTTTAGGGACAACATTCATGAATATTACAATATTGGCTTTACCTGTCTTCTGCTATGTTTTTCTGTATGTTTTACAGATGTATTTAGCACTTCCTTTAATTGAAAAGAAAAAAAAAGAAAAGACTGTTTACCTGATGTACTCTAAAGACTGTTTAGTCCAATGTCAGTGCCCAAACCACACCTAAAACTTCCAAGTTTCATCACAGGGGTTTTTTTGTCTCAAGCAGTAGGAGAATGCAGAAGAAACTAAAGGTTTTGTGAATTAGAAGCACTGATCTCTTGATCACAGATCATGTATCTCTTCATTTTATGAAACACTTCTTTCATGTCAGAAAACTGCTAGCTGAATATTGTTTCCTTACTAGGTGAGTCATCCTGTAACTGTGTTCTGAAGCCCGAGGTCGTGTGTCATGGATCTTACCTTTCTTGTTGGGAATGCAGAGTAGAGCAAGGAAACAGTACCCCACCTCCAAAATCTAATATTGCTATACGTAACACTCAAAGGATTAGCAGTGCTTTGGAATAGCTCTAGGAGTCAGGACAAGAATACCATTGCCAGAATCTGCATCACCACGATTCTTACTTATTCGGAAACCCTACTTGCCTCTGCTTGCAAACCTTGCACTTAAGATACATATTGAAACAAGAAGTGAAGAACTAGTGGTGTAATGGCTTTTCCTATCAAGGAGATTTTAGGTTTTGTGTTTGGGTTTGTTTGGGTTTTTTTAATGAATTGGAAGAACAGAAAAGTAGTGCTGGCTCTCACAAGTTCTAAAGGAAACCTTTAAATCTAAAACCTCTCCGTATGGAAACAATTGAGCGGGAGGGGGGTCAGACTTTAAGGTATAGTGTTATTGTTTCAGGTATTGTTATATTTACATAGTACTATCATACTTTTAGATAGGTCTGGATTCTAAGAGTTAGCAAAATGTGGTAAAGTCAGTTTTCCTTTGGCATGCTTCTCCATTAGTTCATACTGTGTCGGCTGTTATCTCCCGAGCACCTACGTATATAATGATGTTGAACCAGAATTCTCTTTTCTTATGAAGTCCCTAAGGTGTTATCCAGTGACAGGTCAAATTATAGATCCAGAGGGAAAAAGGCAATCATTGTGTCCTCCCACATTCCCAGGTGAGGCTCCCTAAGGGCCAGGAAGAGTTTAGTGTTGGAGTAGGGGGCTGCGTTAAGACCTAATTCACCTTTGTTACCTCTGATGAGTTAGGTGTTTTCAAATCCTGATCTGTACTCACTGACAACTAATAGGAGATAATAAAGCTGATTAATTCTTTGCACACAGGTCATTGAGTAGTGAGTGAAGATAAATCGTTTTACTCATGAATCCTACTATTGAAGTAGGGCAGCAGAGCTGGGGTTGGCTGGGACAGCCTTCAAACCATCAGTGTTCCCAAGAAAGGCATTGCTTTCCCATTATCAATTTCCCTCAGCTGCTGACATCTAATGAATACTTTGATGTATTCCCTGAAAGGAGTTATTAGAATCCAAATTACAGAAGGATAAAATGCCTTGACACGTATCTATTTCTATGAGGTTTTTAGACCCAAGTCCCCAGCGAAGCAACGAGAACATGTTCTCCTTTCTAACACTGTCAACCTTCACTATCACAAGCACCCAAAATTAATAATTATTTAGCTACTGAACAATTATGACAGATGATTAATTGATCACAACGAGCTAGTTTTCATGGTGCTATTAATCAGTATGTCATCAAGCAGAAAGAGAAGGTAAGCAATCTATATCTGTTACAAACCATGTAAGGGACACATTACTCAGTCAGCATGAAAAGGTCATTGTGCAGCTGAAAGCAGGATGAGCAGGCTTAGCCAGATTGATGAGAGTGCGTTATTTTGTGTATTTATTATCAGGGAAAAAAAAATACCATTCTGTCTGTACAAACACTGTAAATAACTGGTTTACCGAAACAAGACGCTAAGAAAAGAGCAGGTTGCTGAGCTGTCAACAATGCTTTCATCTTCTGTTGTTCAAAGATTACCAGATGTGTTATGGGGTAAATGAAGATGCTTTCCGCTCCCACATCTCTGTGGTTTTTTTGCTAGAAGAATATTTTTTGCAGCTGTAGCCTCTGGACATGACAGGCCTCTATCACCTTGTCTCCTGATGACTACCATGTAACTCATTAAACACTGCTCATTACCGTCTGCTGTAGGGGGAAGTCAGTCCGGTAAAGCAGAGCAGGAAGAGGAGGAGGCTGAGAAGGGAAGAGTAAAAACAAGTATGTATGCTGCATGGGCTGCTGAAGTTGTATGCCAATGGGAGAAAACATGGATGGCATTGGCTGTAGGACAGCTGGGACAGTTTCCTTTCCTCGCTCTTTCAAGCCTCTACTTATGTACTTTGTGCCCAGCAACTTTGAGGTTTGCCCACAGAGTTAACCGCAAGCAGATGTGATCTCTTTCTGCCTGTGTTTCAAGATAACCAGAAGCTATTGTGTGCTTGCATGGCAATTAACAATAACCTTCAACCAGGAGCTTATAAATATAAAGAATCTTTAAAAAAAACATTAGAGCAAGGATGAAGAAGGCTTTGTATATCTGCCAGGCGCTGACAGCTGTAATACTTTTTACCCGGTGGGATCTTCAAGGACAGGCACAGTACATCTCATGTCCCTGTGTGTGCTTCCTAGCCCAGTGTGCCGCGCAGCCAGGCTTGGCGATGGTATGGGCACTGTCAATGCTTTCTGCAAGAGGGAAACAACCATCAGAAAGATTTTCCCAGGGGTGTACGTGTAAAATTTCTGGTGGGTATGGATACCACTGTCTCCATGGTAAAAAATGCCTTTGTTTTCAGGCTTCCCTCACCAGGGACCAGTGGTTTAAGACAGGGGAATCCATAATTAGTTGTGTTTTAACCCGTGCTTACCCAAGGGCCAGTTTTTCCCTGCAGATGGATCCGGTTCAGCTACGTAGATTCTGTACAGATGTCTTAGTAGAGAACTGTGTTTGGGCTAATTTATCTTGCTGAGAGAGAAAGTTTATTAGCTCAAGCACAGCATCACACTGTTACAGGTGTGGTTTCTAGATCTGGCTACCACCCAGCTGGCTTGGGACAGCAGCAGAAAGAGCCTGAGTCTGTCCAAAATGGATTTCCAAAGCTCCCTTAACCACCCTCTAAGATTTTTCTTAATTTCTTTTATGCCTCATTGTGGCATTGTGGAAAAGTATGTGCCATATATAGTTGTTATGGATTGTAGAAAAGCCTAGGTAAAGGTTGCCAGGTTACAGGTTACAAGGCTTTTTTTCTTCATTTCTGGAGCCAATGTAGAAAGACGAAAAAGAGGCAACAGGAAATCACAGAGCCAGTTGTTGTGCCTTGATCAGAATGTTCAGCTCAGCAATTCGTTCAAAGATAATACATGTTCTTCCGTCTCCACTCTTCACCCCTTTTCGATGTCAGATTAAAAAAAAAAAGAAATAAGCATCATCTTTACTCTACTAATTACCTCATCTTGAACTTCACATCAGTAGACCATGATACTGATAGGTATCTATCTAGTTAATCCATTTATTTACTGATTCAAAAATATTACACTCAGTTTAATAAAGAGAACTTTTAAGTTCTTTCCTAATGGAAAATGCCAATTTCACAGGCATTTTTCCACAGAAAATGATTATTGTATAGCAGCTGCTTTTCTCACTGATGGAAAATTTCCAAGCATCTCTGTTATTTGCTTATTCATTTCTATCAGACAATTTGTTTACTGGGCATCTTACAAATATTTCGATAGAATCACAGAATCGCGGAATCGCGGAATTTTCAGAGTTGGAAGGGACCTCTAGAGATCATCTAGTCCAACTCCCCTGCTGACGCAGGAATGCCTAGAGCACATTACTCAGGACTGCATCCAGGTGGGTCTTGAAAATCTTCAGAGAAGGGGATTCCACAACGTCCCTGGGCAGCCTGTTCCAGTGCTCTGTCACCCTCACCGTAAAGACGTTGTTTCTTATGTTTGAATGGAACTTCCTATGTTCCAACTTGTGCCCGTTGCCCCTCGTCCTGTCCCTGGGAACCACTGACAAGAGTCTGCCTCCATCCTCCTCCACCCCACCCTTGAGATACTTCTAAGCAAGAATAAGGTCTCCCCTCAGCCTTGTCTTCTCCAGGCTAAAGGGAAAATTATAAACACAATGCTATAACAATTTTAATCATTCTTTTGCTATGAAAAGTTTTTCCTTCTCTGCCACTCGCCAGTTGAATAACTCTTACATAAAGAGCCATACTCTTGTTCTTAGCTGCTGTTGTTTATCTTGACCTCCTCTTGTGCCTGGAGTCACAAAGAGGCATCATGCACTTTGCAGAAATTTCAGATTGAGCAGATGCAGCCACGTGCCTCGCGGAGTTCACATGTCTGCCTCCGGCCGGGAATACGTAAGTAAATTAGCGAGACTTTGGCATAAAAATAACAATGAAAATTGTGAAAATACAAAATGCAATAAAAAATTGAAAAATGTAAGAGAGGATAGAAGAAAAAGCCCTTGGGTTCTAAAGGAGAAACTAATGAGGAAGAATGTAAAGTGAGGAGATGACCAGAATGATGTAAGCTCTGGCATGGTTACCAAATGACGGGATGTGTATTGTCACCCACAGGACCAAAAAAGCAGTTAGCAGAAAGGAAGGATAAGCACTGAGTACCTGGCCTGAGATTTGACAAGCAGGGATTTTCACCAGCGTTAGTCATACAAGTTTACATGTAATTCCTGATAAAGCAGGAGGAGAATTCATCTGCACATGTGGACAAATTTTAAAGTGCAAATGAATTTGCACATAAATATGAGTCCGGCACTGAGCTGACCTAAAAGCTAAGCAAATTGTTCCAGTTCAAGCATGTTTTCATGGTGTGCCAAAGCTAATGCAGTACAGTGTCATCTGAAAATACCGTGATATAAATCATGCAAGAGAGTGAGCTCACTGTGATGGCAATTTTACAGACTTCATTTTTTATTTCTCAAATATGAAATGTATATAGGTGCCCCCGATGGGAAATAAATGTGACACCGCTTTCTCTAGTTAGATATTTTCAAACCGCTAGGATGAATATATTTTCTCTTTCAGTGATCATGTTATCAGAGAACCATATGAACATTGCATCTGCTTTATGTTGCTGTCATGAAATGCACAGGACCTAATTCACCACTTGGTTACTCCAATCTAATCCCACTGTAACTCCACTGATATCTCTGTAATCAAATCAGGAGAGCAGAGGAGAACAGACTTGTTATATTTGCTTAGGAGGAAAAAAAAATGGTCTATTTTTGAGCTATTTAACTCAAACTTCTTTAAGTTTTCCCAATACTTTTCATTTCATAGACATAAACTTTCCAGGTAAATAAAATGGATTCAGAGCAAAACATGGTAACCACATATTCATTGTTTATAATAAATATAGAGTAGCTTGAAGTTACTTTAGTAATTAATGGTATCACGTTAACAACATGAAAAGGAACTGAGATACTTTTGCTAAGTAAGCTGCTGGGATTTAGGAGCTAAGATATCGCTTCCAAGTCCATATATTTTTGTGATGTAGGTACAGGGAAAGCCATGCTGATCAGTTTAAATTTGTATGCTATTGAATAAGTCATTTTTTAGTGCAATTGCAATTCAGAATTTGGAATAAAATGTTCATATCTGTGCAAAAAAAAAATCAGAATTTGAATATTTCCAAAATAAGCCTTTAATAGGAAAACAACTTGATAGCTATGCAAATGTTTGGAAAACAGAAGTCCTGTTTGCTGCTTATTTTCTAAAGGGCAACAGGGCTTGTGTCCTTCCTTTCTTGCTAGGGACAAGTTTATATGAAAACACAAAAATTGCAGCTTATATTCCATCCAATACCATAATCTTTTAAAAAGTCACCAGCTGAGATGTCAGAAACCCAGGGTGATGTGGCTTCAGGTAGGGTATAAACAGCAGGAGCAGACGAACTTTTAAAAAGCCAAGATGCTGTTTTCCTACAGCTCAATTTGCCGCTTTCTGAGCCAGAGCATTACTTCTCCAAAACTGTTTTGTTTTGCTTTTCTTTTTTTTTTTTTTTTTTTCCTTGGCCCCTNTTTTTTTTTTTTTTTTCCCATAGGCACCTGAGGGAGGTATTTAAATTTAATCACATTCGGCTTCAGCACTCATCACAGTGATAGTGAAACAGGTGTGGACTGGGGGGACGGCAGGATTTGCTGATTTGTGAGATCCTATCACTCAGCATCTGCTAGCCAAATTGCCAGCTAATCATCTGTGAAAAAAAAAAAAAAGTCTTGTTTTGACAAGGAGAGCATTTCATCACCTGTGGAAATTGCCTTCTGAAATCCGTAGCCTGGAGCCCAAATCTCTGCAGGAACTGAAAGGAGAAATCGCCGTCTGTATTTCCAGTCCCTTCTGTTCAAAACCCAGGTGATTGAATGGATACCCTTGTTGAAAAATTCCCTGGGTTTTATTTTCTAGCCTTGCTTTCTGCCCTGAATGTGGCATTTCTTGACACCCGTGAAAGAAAATGTCTGCTCCATAGAGTAAAGAATAGGAAATTTTGCCTGTTGTTTTAGTCAAATTGAGACACTCTGCGTTGTCCATTGTCCAGCCCAGCCGGGCACGAGGCCATTCTGGTCCAGCAGCCAGGCAGTACCGATGCTAATGAGCCCTGCTGAGAGAGCAAGGGCATTAAGCACGTTTGAAAGGTCTCTGGGTTGGATCTCATTCATACATCTCTGGCAAGGAGGACAGGTGAACCTGGGAAGCAGCTGTCTGTACCTGGTTTTAGGAAAACGTCCAGAGACCTGAAGAGTTTAACAGGATACTATAAAGATTTAGACATTTTATGGGAAAATGAGACAAGGACTTAAAAAAAAAAAAAAAAAAAAAAACAACCAAAAAAAAAAACCCCAAGAAAGTTTGCCCCTCTACCTTGTTCTGGTGAGACCCCACCTGGAGAACTACATCCAGCTCTGGGGCCCCCAACATAAGAAGGACATGGACTTGTTGGAGCTGGTGCAGAGGAGGGCCACAAAGATAATCAGAGGGCTGGAACACCTCTGCTGTGAGGACAACCTGAGAGAGTTGGGGTTGTTCAGCCTGGAGAAGAGAAGGCTCCGGGGAGACCTTATTGTGGCCTTCCAGTACCTAAAGGGGGCCTACAGGCCCTTAGCAGGGTCTGTTGCTGGTCGACAAGGGGTAATGGCTTTAAACTACAATAGGGGAGATTCAGACCAGATATAAGGAAGAAATGTTTTATGACGAGGGTGGTGAAACACTGGCCCAGGTTGCCTAGAAAGGTGGTAAATGCCTCATCTCTGGAAACATTCCAGGTCAGGTTGGACGGGGCTCTGAGCAACCTGATCTAGTTGAAGATGTCCCTGCTCATTGCAGGGCACATTGGACTAGATGACCTTTAAAGGTCCCTTCCAACCCAAACTATTCTATCTTTCTCTGAAAGTCTGAAACATAACACATGCTATTCCTAATGGGACAGGTTCCATAATTTCATACCACACGAACATCTTTCCCTGGAGCATCTGCTATTATCCACTGCCAAAGCGAAAATACTTCACTAGGTGTTTTAGAAATCGCTCTGTCCCCTTCTCTGTTGGTTGTAAGCTCTTTCGTCTTCACAGGTACCAGTGTGTGTGAAGAGCAAGACAAATAGAAAGGGATTTTCACATCTTATTAAGAGAGAGCAATAGCAAATCCTTCCTCAGCAGTTTGTTGTGCTGTGTGCTTTTCTTTCTCTCCGCCTCTGTGTTGTCACTGAGGAAGTGGTCCAGGTCACTGGTCGCCATAGTGCTTGTACTGAATGAGATGTACAAGAAGCCTCACAGATCCTCACAACCACAAAGGAAAGCAGAAGAGCAGATTCAAGAGTGTTGTTGTGATGAAGTGCACAATCCCTGCACTTCAGGCAAGTAGATGTCTGAAAACACAAAATACAGGGGAAAAGGATGACCTGTGAAAGGTGTTCTGCCCCCAAAGTTGTGTAGATACTGATCATACTGCCTATATGAATAAGAGCAATATGTAAATTCCTTAGCTGGTCTTCTGGGAGCCATCTGCTCCAGGCCTACCTTGGTAGATGGGTGCAGAAGTCACCTCAGTACAAGCATATTCCTTCTGAAAACAGACATTTCTTTCAAGAACTAGTAGTCAGGCAAGGTAGTATTGTAGGTTTTGGGGCATTTCCTCTCTGGCCTGACAAATAAAAGCTTGTCCTCACAACAGAGGGCTGTGATTAGTGGCACAGAGTCGAGTTGGAGGTCTGTGACAAGTGGTGTTCCCCAGGGGTCANGAAGGACAGGGAACTGCTGGAGAGGGTACAGCAGAGGGCTACAAAGATGATTAGGGGGCTGGAACATCTTTCTTATGAGAAAAGGCTGAGTGACTTGGGTCTTTTTAGCCTGGAGAAGAGAAGACTGAGAGGGGGGATCTCATCAATGCTTACAAATACTTAAAGGGACCCTGGAGGATGGCATGTCTTCTTGGACTGGTGCCCAGTGATAGGACAAGAGGTAATGGACACAAACTTGACCATAGGAAGTTCCATGTAAACATGAAGAGGAACTTCTTTCCTTTGAGGGTGGCAGAGCACTGGAAGAGGCTGCCCAGAGAGGTCGTGGAGTCTCCAACTCTGGAGACATTCCAAACCTGGCTGGACGCCATCCTGTGCAACCTGCTGTAGGTGTCCCTGCTCTGGCAGGGGGGTTGGACTAGATGATCTCCAGAGATCCCTTCTAACCCCGGTGATTCTGTGATTCGGTGATTCTGTGACTGTAAACATGAATAGTACAACCAGGTAAAAAAGTCCTTACTTGACATGACAGGCTCTCTGCCATTCTGAGAGAATGATTTGCAACCAGAGACAGCTGTGGGGGACTTTACACTGTCCAGCTTGGTAGGTTACTCAGGAGCAACAAGCTGGTCCTACATCTCACACCTCCAACCCTCACTTACAAAGGGTAGGGCTGCAGACGACAGCAGTGTGGAAGATGCACATTCATGAATTTCCAGACGTAATCTTTCCCGGATTCAACAGCCGCAGATGGGAATCACATGTGGAAGAGGTCGCTGCTCAGAGCAGGTCACCCGAGCTTGTTTTTGTGCTGCACACCCCAGATGATTTTTTGAAGATTTGGTCACTTATTTGAGTTGCTCTCAAAGGGAACTGAATTCTCTTAAATAGCAGATTTTTATGTTCCTGTTTATAACAAAAGACATTTGAAAATACTAGAGAAAGAAAATGGGCCTAATTCATTAATGTAAAACAGCTTTGCAGCAGGTGATGTCAGTATGAGACTGACTTTAGTGGCCATGAGGAGGAGATTACCATGGGTTTAGCAAAAATATTCCTGACAAGCATGAATGCAGTGTATGCAAATAAATTTGTTTGATTATTTCAAATATTTCTCACTTTCAGATTAAATGCTTAATTTAAATTATAAGCAGCCTTCCCCAAGAAAGCTTCTAATGGGGATAAAATTAAACTTGTCTACTAAGTTGGTAAAATTTCAACAAGGAAAGTTTAGTATTGAAAAGACAGTGTTGTCTGTAATTAATCTGGGTTCCTTTACAATCTCATTCTCCACTTCTACGTTAAAGGAATAAAGGATTAAAAAATGTGAGAGGTTATATTTTTTATTTATTATTAATTTTTATTTTTAAATATCTGTTATGCACAAAATACTCATAACTTGGTTACTGTATGGTTCAGATTTCTAGATCTTTATCACATGCAATCAATTTAATTCCTAAATTTCCATTTTCTTCAGATCTAAATTCCTGTTTAGCCAGGTTCATAGGTAAACTGATGGATTTCACTCCAGAGGCACATCTATTTCAGTTGTGGGCGAACTTTAGAAAGGACAGATGGTCTTGTGGTTAACATAGTTATCGTCTGTGACTCATGAAATCTTCTCATTGATCATAGTCCCTTTATTTCTCCATCTGAAATGTCTCATTTTTAGTGTAGGAATAAAAAAGCTTTCCAGACTCACCAGGAATTTTTTCAGGAAGTTGCTGGAATGAAAGTGTACATAAATATTGTCGTTATATGCAATCCTAGAGGTAAAACACCCTATTTCAAAACATGTAACCAGCGGTAAAACTATATTGCAACAAGTATGCTTTAGCACCATCTAGCTATCTTGTCAGGTAAGTCATTAGCTGTGTAACACTTAGGAAATCTTATCGTATCCTAGAAGAGAAACAACCCACAGTGCAGCTCAGAATATTTTTTTTTCTAAATTAGTCGCAGAAGTTGATATTGAAATATCTGTACATATATATTTTCAAATGAGCAATTAGCAATGTTAAAATACATTAGTCCTCAAACTGGTGTCTGTGTCTTGGTTTAAGATGAAGGATGGCAGGGTGGTAACAGCTTGCCTGTCATAGTTGTAAGGATTTAGCAGATATGAGTGAATTAAAATAGTTTTCACCATAAAGCACTGCCGCGGCTCAAGCCAAGAAATCGTTTCAGCAACAAAGTCAGCATGTGCTGTTAGAGCCTGGTCTGTGACCTGTACAAGATCTGTGAATTCACTCCCTACTATCCTTTGGTATGACTTTTTTTTGGATGGCATCCCCCTCAAGAGGGTGTGCTGGGGCGGAAGAGGGGATCGCTACCACTGGGTTACAGCAGCTGTGCACCGGGACTGGGTTTCCTAGTAAGTCCCTGTTCATAAGTGTAACCTCTTGTCCTGGTTTGAGCGACACAGAATTAATTTCTTTTCTAATGCCTGGGAAAACTGTACTTTTAGAAGACTCTAGTGTCTGAATTTGTGAAAATATCCACTTTATAGCCAGCTATGGTGTGTGGGTTTCAAGGTCTCAGTGTTTTCAAGCTCGCCAGGGGCAGGGATGAGGAGGAGTGAGACCTGGGCACCTGACCCAAGCTGGCCAACAGGATTATTTCATACCATGAATGTCACATTCAATATAAATTAGAAAGTTTGCTGAGGAGGGGAGTTCTCCCTTGGTGGCGGTGATCCAGAGAACTCCTTGCCCCAGTGCTGGACCCCTGAGGCCTTCCTTTCCTCCCGGAGCCGTACCACTCGTAATGTCCAACATTTACTGTCCACTGCTGGGAGTGCACAGCTTCCTACTGATATAGTTGGCTGAGTATAATCCTGGTATATTTTATATTGGTATCGGAATCACTATTGGTTTTTTAGTGTTATTACTGTTAATTATTTAGTCTTATTCTACTAAATCTGTTAATATTTCAACCCCTGAGTTTCCTTGTTTTCTTCCTGATTCCCCCTTCCCAGGTGGGGAGTGGTCATTGGGTGATAGAATAATTGTCTAAACGACAATAAATTGTTGTGGGTTTCTCAAACCATAACACCTCTATAAACTACAGAGTCTGAAAAAGTTTGCCAATGAGCAGATGCAGCATCTAAGATCAGTGCCTGTGAGCTTAGTCTACCTGTCAAGATCAAAGAAGACTTTCAGAAAAATCATTGTATAAACAGCAATTATCCACATTAAAGACAGTGGCAACTGGGTCAGAGATATGCCCTGTTCAGGAGTATAAGTGTCATCCATCTCTCCTTGTTGCTGGCACTGGGATGGCTAGAAGGCTACCTGCAATGTTCTTTGGGCACATTGCAGGGTTTTGAGGAAAGAGGGAACTTAAGGTGAAAATACACCAAACTGATTAGTTTGCAACGATGTGACTTAATGAAAATCATATATAAAAATAACAGGGCTAAGGAGAGTTAGCAGGTGAATAAAGATGGCTGACGCAAATATTGCCTGCTGTGCATCTTTTTCTGCGAAATTTCTATGCTGATCTGGGAATTGTGATGTTAATTGATCTGGGTTCTGATCAAACACCCACTGTGTACAACAGGAGTTTCCAGAGACTCAGATGCTCTGGGCCTTCTTCTATCATTTATTCACTTGTTTCTTAAGCATTTATTCTAATTTAATAATTGAAATTGCAAGTTTAGTACTGGGACTTGGCTACAAAACAGCTTTGAGGACTCTCTACGCATCTGAAATATAACACTGAATTTGTGAACAGTTGCAAAATGGGTCACTCAGTTCAAACACACATCATTTGAACATTGTTAACTCTGATTAAATACTGGGGTTTTTTTCAAATAACGTTTCTATGAAATAGCAGTTATGAACAAGTCTTTCTTTATTACACTGTTAGCAGTATGTGGGGGCACAAGAACAATAAATGAGCTGCAATGGAGCCTTCAGTACTGAAGGAGGACTTTAAACGAAGCTGGCTTCCTGGTGTATTGCTCAGCACAGAAGCAGTTTGTACAGCTCTGGGATCCATCTGTGTAGGCGAAGCATCAGGCAAAAACCACCAAGAATACATGAGTGAAAGAGTAGCCATCACCTTCCTTCATGAGTGAAAACAGGAGACTCAACCACAGCAATAAAATGACATTGGATCAGAGCCCAATGGTCTGTCTTTCTTCTAGTATTTATTTACAGTCCTGTATTTTCTTTCAAGAGAAATGGTTTTGTTACTATTTCTTTGGTAGGATTCTTTTATTTATTTGTTTATTTGGAATTGATTTTAATAGCCCTTTCTTCTCATTCCTCATATAATCCACCCAATGTCTGTGGCCATATCGAGTCCACGTTCATGGAGAAGGTGAGCAGGGAAAATCCTTACTATGTAGTTGCTGTTTTTTACCTGGAGCTGCAACAAGTAATTTTTTTTTTTTTTTAGTTCTGGTATTTCATCCTGGGTCGAAATGATGCTGGAATTCTTGTCTTGTGCATTAAATGCACTGTATCTGATATTTGTCATCTTCTAGTTCATTTTCACAATTTTTTACATGCATGGTGTCTTCCAACTATCAGTGACAAAGCACAATGAAATAGAGAGTAAATTCATATTACACCAGCGGGGACACCCCTAAGTCCAGAGTGCCCTTATTTTCAGCTTTGACATAGTCTACTCAGCCCAGCTCTGTTTTAGGAAGAAGCAGAATAAGCAGGATTAATTTTATTTGGGGAAATAAAAAGTTATGGTGAGGTGCCCCTATTAACGTACTGTTAGGCGAAAGAGGTGTGGTTTTAGCATATTGCTGAGAGCTAAAAGAAATCTAAACAGACTTTTCCTTGCCAAATGCTTTGCTTTATCTCTTTCAAGCCCACATGATAGAGAAAATTTTTGTTAAGGATGGAAAACAGGCAGATTACGCAACTTGCGCAGTTGCTCTTTCTTCCCTCTTACCTATTCACCTAAACTTAACCTAAGGGAAGCTTCTCACCAATTCTAGATGTTGCCATCATTAGATGACCACTGCCGACCATGATATTTCTGGTCTCAGTTTTGGACCTTTAGAGTCCACGTCTGCCTAACTTCAATTCTAAGAGCCAAGAGCTTTTTCTGAAGATGAAAATGCCACTAGTTACAAAAACTGAGATACTTCATATGGCATGCAGTGACTCTAGACCCTGTATGCAATTAGCAGAGATGATAGATGGGCTGAATCCTCCTTTGACTGTGACTGAGTCTCTACTCTGACTGTAGCTTGGTACAGCTACAGGGTCACCTTAGGTACTTGAGACAGTTCCTTGAATTCAGCTGGGTTTTGGGTATTAGACTCCAAATCCAAACATCATGTATGGGGATAAAAGCTTTTCTGTTACTCCATGCTTGCTCTGAAGGAAGAAATGTTAATAATTCTATCTGTACCTTGGGCATCTTTTGAGGTGACATGGTTCTGTTTTGACCTTAAATACAAATTTCACATCAATGGAATGGTATTGCCTAGAGAAAGTGTGGGCTAAAGTTATTTCATGGGAGAACAGTCAACAGCTGAGCTTTATATAGGTTACAGAACTGATGGAAACTCCCCAGTTCTCCTTTACACAAAGTAATTTCTATTCTTCATGGAATTCAGTTGCCTTACGGTACTTTCATTTATGCCAGCTCCAACTCCAGTGTCTTCAGTGTACTTGTTCCTCCCAGGAATCTGTTTGTCTGAAAGAATCCCCAACCTCATGGAGTCCTCCTCATTTCTTGAAGAGCTGAGATCTTTAAATATGAAAGCTGTTGCAGACCTTAACAGGAAAATACAGAATAAATGGGTTACCTAAAAACTGATTCCATCAATTACATGTTACAGGTATGTAACAGGGAGATCCAGTTGTGAAGCTTCCTTTTCTTGCTGTATACATACAGTGCATTTTAACAATTTCCTCGGTGTGGATGCTGTTATTGAGCAGAGGTTCTTTGCTGTCAGGATAACTATAGAATTATAGATACTCAAAATGCATGTAATGTCAAATTCTTCAGCCACTAAAATGTTATACCTGAGGCACTACAAGGCTCATTCATTTCAAATTTGGTGATTCACATTGTTGCACTGCAGTTAACAGAATTTTGCTGCATCATATTGGAATTTTCTGTTACAGCAGCAGGTTTCCGAGAGCAGAACTTAACGTTGTAAATTATCCTGATTTACTGAAGGTTACTGAGTTATGAGAGAGGGCAGAGCGCTTAAAAGATCACCTGTTAAGCAGATCACAGAGTGACAGGGGATATCTTTTCTGGGCACTGAACCAAGGAATGACCAATATTTGTTTAGGAAAATGCTATTTATATAATGGAAATATTCTCCCAAGACTTTAAGAAAGGCAGATAAATCCCATATCTAAATATGAGACAGCACTCTTCTTTTAGGGAATGGGGGAAAGGGCAAGCCTGTAAGTGACAGATTGTCAAGCCTATATTAACTTTGAAGTTCATGGCTTTTATAGGTTGAAGAGATTAATCTTTTAAAATTACACTCATATGTATCATTCTCATGCAGTTAACCTGGTGCGCAGGAAAGTACTAAAGTAAACATACATCTGGTTAACAGCAGAGAAAATATTGCACGTGAGAGATCTCAAACGACCCAAACCATGCTATTAGACCTTGTGTATATGACTGTTCATTCATGTGGTAGCAACAGTTTAATTCAGTATTATCTATTTTGTTAGTTTTCATATGTTCTGCATTCTGGTGGTGCGTAAAGGCCCTGCTTGGATTTGAGGAGTTGTGGTGTTTTTACCTGGTTCAAGAATACTGCTTGCCAAGACAGCACCTTAGTAAAATCGGTGCTTTGTGGGCCAATTTCTTAGTGAAGATCAAATAATGTGTCAGTGGATTTATCTCCGGTTTGGGGGTTTCCATTCCTAATGAGAACATACAAATCCTTCCACAGTCATGCACTAAAATGATCAGAGGTCTATCTCGTCCCCATCCTCCACCTTCGGCAATGAACACAACTTTGGAAACTCGATCCAGACCATGATGTTTAATAGCTGCTGGTGGATCTTCCTGCCACTAAAGCTTTCAATAACTTTCTGAGCTTTAAAAAAAGATGAAAACTGCCCACTAGCAGGAAGAACATCATGCTTCTCAGGGCTGTCCCCAGAAGCGGTTGTATCAGACAATGCTTCCTGTTTTGGGACCTGCCTTTTTGATTTTCCTTTCTCCTGTGTCCAATTTTCTCACCCGATAAACTCAGATTTCCCTTTTGCCCCAAAGGCCAGAGTCTAGTTGGTGCAAATCATGTACCAAGGGAGAGCTGTTGCGCTAGCATGTGGCAAAAATCTTTCCAACATGTGATGCTCTTGCTAACTAATACGTCTCCTCACCTTTACCTCCTCCGCAACGCTGCGTTACAGGAGCACAGCAGTAAGAGAGAGAAAGGCGATTGTACCGGGCTATAAATAGGTATAGGTTTAGTATATTTAGCAAATATGTATATTAGTAAATTTAGTATATTTGTATTATTAGTAAATACATATAAGATATAGGTTTAGTTTTGAGGGGGGAATCTGTTGCTCCAAAGATCTCCCACCCGAGAGACGGGATGTAAGGGATGAATCAGCCTGCAAATACTGTTAGGAAAAAAAAGAGTCCCACGAGCATATTGAGGGATTCCTTCATTTTTGGGGTTAGTCACACTAGCTTTTGTCTGCAACAAACACTGGTTCTGTGCTGTGACAGACAAAGTCTAGGGGATGCTGTGGGGCGACAAAGCCCTGAGCCTTGCAGGCCAGTTCTCCAAACCAGAAAAGAAATCCTACTTGGTCCTCATGTCACACAACTGCTCAGACTAGAATCTTCTTAAAAATCCTCGTGCTATGACCTGAAATGGAAGACTTCAGTAGTGACAAGATGGCTTTTGAACATATGAAGAGAGCTTGAAATGGGGGGGAGGATATATGTACACCCACTATATGTGTGTATATTTACTCTTATAAGTTTATTCTTTCCTAAGAAAAAATAGCCTTTAAAACAGTATTTCCAAATGCTGTTTTGTACGTAAAATTACTTTCGATGCAAAGTGCAGTTTATGCAAATAGCCTTTCAACCACTTGCTACCATTAATCAAATTGAGCTGTCAGCGTAAAGGAGTCACACGCTATGTAAATACACGGCTGCTACTCCAGCCGTTGCCGGTTGCCGATGTCTGCTGACGCACAGCACGAGCCGTGCAGGCTTACAGCTCTCCGTGCTTTCACGGCTTTTCACCACGACCCCACGCTCAGACGTCCCTGACCTTCTGCTTTCTTTCAGGACTGTAAAGTCAGCTTCACCTCCAAGCTGCTCTGTGGGTAGGAGAGGTCCTGGGTCTTTCAGGAGAAGAGCAGGCATGGCTGTAATGGCATTAAAGGAAATGAAAATTGTTTCCTTTGAGCAACAAATTATACCAGCATTAAGCAACAATTAACTGTAATGAAAATTATTGAAGCAGCAAGGTACCAGACAAGCTGCGTACATCTGGTCTGTTCATCTGCTTCTTTGGAGAGTGCTTCACAGAGAGAGACTAGCACGGTGGGTTTTGTCATATTTTACTAGAAGGAAAGCAGAGGATGCCGTTCCCCCTCATAAGGTTCAATTTTAGCCTCTTGAAGGAAAAAAACCTCATGAAGTGTAAACACATCGTTGTTTTTCTGTAAGTACAGGCTAAGCGTCTTCATGTTGTAATTGCAGCAGATGTAAGCAAGGTTAGACCGAGCAAATCTAGGTACTGCAAGAATAAGTCTTTAATCATTTAGTAGTTAAGAGTGTGTTAGGAAGTCCCATGCTGCTAAAAGATGCCATCTTGTAAATGAGATGTAAATTGGAGGTCCTGACTGTTTGTGATCATTAAAGATTATATGAAAAATAGTGGTGATTAACTCTAATGTCCTGCCAAATTCTGGTGTGAATAATTATCTTTTTTCCGAATGGAGAAATTCGCCTTAGAACTGCAGTCAGATTATTCATCATCCCTGTCCTAATGTTTGGTAGTGTAAATTACTAGCTTTCACTCCTTAAATTAAAGCAAGTTAGTGGCTATCAAGCCATACGAAAGCCTTGTTTCTACATTCAGCTGGCCAGACAGGCAGTCTGACGCTTCTTTGTGCACTGGGCTGAAGGAGTTCAATGAATTACTCTCCTTCCAGATAAACTGCGATGCCGGACAACACAAATACTCTTAGTCTGCTTCTGTGCTATAGTTCCTACCCCTGTTGAAGGTACTTGGCAGCAAGTGGATGTGGACCAGGGCAGATCAAATAGTACTTGCATGAACACACACGTGTAGTTTGGCTGGAGAGCAGGAACCTGTCTGACAGACGCTGATGAACAGCATGGCTTGGTGACATCTTGCATCGCATCCAAAACCGTTATGTGATTACGCCGTAGGGAAAACTTCAGGGGTAACACCTGACTGAAAAATACAGGAGAAAAAAAAAAAAAAAGAGTGAAAACTTCTAGTGTATTGGTTGATTAATTATCAGACTGCAGATAGCTTTTTTGTTTCACATCTCAGACTAGGGGAAAAGTATTACCAGTTTAACCCAGACAAGAATGACTTTTTTTCCTTTGTTTTGGAATTGTTTCTCATGAAAAAGAGAGAGACCTATGCATTTCCTATTGAGGTTTCTTTTGCTTTTCATCTCTTAATGATTTTCCTTTGTCCAAGACTTGGTAATGGCTCAAACTGAAGTGTCACCCTGTCACTGTCAATGTCACTATTTGAGCCAAGAGGCTATCGCTGACTGTCTCTGAATTTTCTAATGTTAACTCCAGACTAATTCTGAACTCTAAAATGTGTGCTCAAAGATAGTCCCTTGATTAAACACTCTTCTAAACATCAGATATTTATGGATTTTAAGGTTCAGATGTAATCCACATTCAACTTAATCTAATTTAAACTTCATGGAGTGTAATAACTAGAGGTAGACAAAACCATGTCTGCCCACCATGGGCTAAATACTGGCATACGTCCTGTAGAAAACTGGAACAAAAAGCAATGGTGTTCAGCAAAAGCACAAGACTCTTCTGATTCATGTATTCAAGATTAGGTATGACCTTTGGCCAAGATATCATCCATCTGTCATTTACCCAGTCTGTATGTCTTAATTCAGTTTCTACAATCTCTGTATTCCTTTTAGGAATATAATTCATCTGACTTTAGTAATTCCAGGAAAAGCCAGGGCCACCACTAGCCTGATAACCTGTTCTAAGTATTCTCACTGCTAGAAAAATTGCATCTTTTAGCTATTGACCATCATTACAGTTTTGTCAGCAAGACTGAAAGACCTGTCACTATTATCAGCTATCTTTTTTAACTCTAACACTGTACAATGACTGATTCACTTCCTAGCTTAATAAGACATACTCCTGAAATTTCACCTTCTAAGTGGCTGTTTTCCAATTCCTGAGTCACTTTTTGTGACTCTCCCTTGACTTCTTCATAACACTGGTGTACTCATTGTCCAGGGAGGATGCTGGTCCTGGATTCGTTATTCTCGTAGTGTTCATCTGACTGCTTTTCAGAGGCAAAATTTAAATTCCTCAGTTTTATATGATGGTTTTCCAGTCCATCTAAGGACTAAAATTTTTTCTTCATTATTTTGTAGTGAAATTTCATCCTGAAGTGATTGTTTGTGGTGAGTTCTACGGTAAGGTTGTTCAGAACTGACTTTCAAGCTGAAGTTCCCTGCTTCTTCATCCTCTTCAGTGAAAGATACGGGGACTCCTCCAATTGCCCTAGAACCGTGTTTGTTTTCTTCTCCACGTAACCCCGGAGTGCAGAGAAAGGTGCTACAGAGACAGCAATGAGCAACTCATGAACAGAAATTTCACTCCCAACGTTGGAGCAGGTGGCATTTTAAGAAGTAATACTTGTAGACTCATCTAGAAAAGAGTCCAATATTAATAAAACAAATCAAAGGGGGATCAGGTAGAAGGCAGCCACAGCTGTGCTTACAGTGCTGACTACGCTGTTGCTACGGGGTCATTTGGCGAACAACAAGGAAAATTATTCCTGTCTTAAGAAAAATAAGAACTCAGGTTAGAATTCTGGTGTCAAGGACTGACTAGGATTGTCTGACATGATCAGCTCACAAAATACGGTAGTAGCATGTGTGTATCTCCATTCCGTTGAGTATCCAGCAGTTCGTTGTTCCATCTCTGCCAAAAGTTTGTGAGCTGAAACTTGGGCAACCAACAGGTACTGAAGCTTTCTGTTTTGTTCTCAGGAAAATATTGGCACTTTTACTTGCACCAGGTTATTTTAGGTTTTCCAACTCAAAAGTAGAAAGGAAATGTTTATGAAGGACTGGTGTGGTGCATCCCTTCTGCGAGGGACAGTTGTCATCGGCAGAGGTAGTGAGAAATCGCATGTCAACCTGTTGTTGTTGAAGATGGGAGTTTTGCTACTGACTTCAGCGAAAATTGTGGTCTAAATCAAGTTCATGCAGCAGACAACAGACCCATTTTAGGCTGAAAACACTTTTTTCTGCTTTAATGTGTAAATAAGACTCTCTATCTCTTGATTTACAAATGTGGGATACTGAGCAGGGTGGGTTGGTGTGCCTGATCCTCATAGAGGGAGAGTGGGGGATTGTAAATATGCCACAGACCTGTGGAAGGCAGCCTTTGGGAGATTTTTGAGCAACGTTGTAAAGCTCTTAGTGGACACTGAAATTTTGCATGGGCATGCATAAAAGAGTTTCTTACCTTGTGTAATATCCCTTCCTGCAAAATGTAACTTTCAGTGTACAGACTGTTCACTTTGTCTGATAATTTAATGGCCTTCTTGCTGCAGTTCAAGAAATGGATCTCAAATCTTTCTGGGTGGAGCAGAAAAGGAAAAAGAAAAGCTTTGTTGCTTTGGATGAAAGAGTTATTTACTACTAAGCTTGGCAGCTGTAATGCAACATCTTTTGAATGAANGACCCACTCCAACAGCTCCATGTCTTTCTTATGTTGGGGGCTCCAGCGTAATACCTGACTGTTCAGGTAAAATTTTCTAAAAATGTGTGATGGTCTAGCAAGACCTTGTTTATCCAGTCCCATCATTTTTTGTGACACGCTTAGGCTGTTCCTTCTTTTGTCTTAGGGCTGTCTTTCACCTCACCTCTGGAGGCAGATGCACTGCCCTGAAGCAGTGCCTCACCAGGTACGCAACCTCAGGGTCAACTGTGCTCATTGTTACCAGATTGGATCAAATAAAAAATGCACAGTATTTCAGTTATACTTAATTAGAATAAGCAGTATGTGTGCTCTGTTCCAGATGAGACAACCTGATGAAAAAAAGCAGCAGGTAATCATTAGGAAGCGAGTAAACAAGGTGTTGCTAGAGCTGCAAAGAAAATAGTGGAAGCTCTTAGGGATAATACATTAGCATTAGGGAGTGGGAAAGAAGAAAGTGTAAAGTGATGTTTGTTCTCTAATTTCTCTTCAGGAGCCAATTAGTAAGATGGAACTTTCTTTTTTTCCCTCACCTTCCATACAGACATAAATGTTTAAATATGTGTCAGGAATTTAAAACTCAAGTTAAAAGTCAGCATTGTGAGCAAGGTAACTAGCAATCCAGACACAAAGCAAGAAAGATCAACACAGTAACAATCAAAAAAGCAACTGGAACGATTCAGAGCCATTTTGCATTTCCCGATCAGCAAATGAGCAAGCGGTGAAGAGCAGGTTGGGTAGAGGGTAGTGATTAGGGATTGAAAGTCTTGCTGGTCACCAGTGACAAGCGGCAGTCCTCTGGGGCTGATACTGGTCTGTCACTCACCATCAGCGACCTAGGCCATGGGACAGAAACCAGCCTCAGCAAGCTCAAGGACAACATCAGATTGGGGAGAATAGGTAACACGCTGGTGGGCAGAGCGATCTGGACAAGCTTTAGGAACGGGCTGACAAGGAACCTCACGAAGTTTAACAAAACTAAGTGTGAAGTTCTGTATCTGGGATGGAGTTAGCCCCATCTAACAATACAGACTGGCGGATAACTGGCTAGAAAGCAGCTCCACTAAAAGGTTCTGGGAATTCTCGCGGACAACACGTTGAATACAAGTCACATTGGGCTCTTGGTGATGAAAGCTGACCCCATGGCGGTTTGTATTAGCAAAAGTATAGCCAGCTGGTTGCAGGATATTATTATTTTTCTCTATTTGATACTTGTAAGGCTGCATCTGGAGTACTGGTGCAAGTCCAGTTGGCTGGAGGGCTGGAGTACAGCATGTACAAAGAGTGGCTGAGGGATCCAGGTTTGTTCAGTCTGAAAAACAGGTGGTAGAGGGTAGGTTTTATCACGGTCTTCAAAAACCTAAAGGAAGAGTCAGAGAGAAAACAGAGCCAGGCTCTGAGGGAGACACAGTGAAAGGGTAAGAAGCAATAGGCACAAATCACAGCATGGGAATTGCCCACAGAGGTTGCACATCTGCAGCTGTTGAAATAATTCAGAACTGAAGTGGAAAAGGCCCTGAGAAACTCGATCTAAAGTTGAAATTAGCTCTAGTTTGAGCAAAGGTAGGAACAGTTGACATCGTAGTTTCCTACCAATCTAAATTAATCTGTTATTCTACCTAATTCAGATACATCTTATTCAAATGTCAGTTTCGAAGTTATGAATTAAAAGCTTTGTTGCTGCTTTTGCCACCAGTGTTAAATTCAGGTGTGGAAATACTGCTATAAGGTAAGAAATAAGCACTTACGTGCTGTCAGTAATAAAATAGCTGGTCCCGTCCTGACATTTTAGAAACCTTGGTATTTGTATTTGAGCAAGCAAATAAGGGAAGACATGACTCTCTAGATGGTGATAACGGAAGAGCAAAGCTATGAAGTATGGCTTGAGTGGGAGAAATATTCTCTAAACTTCTTGTCTCTGCTATTTCTTGTTCAGTTTTGTTTTCTGAAAACCTCAGGAAATAGGAAAGGTGTAAATCGGCAGAGTCTGGACATATATACCTAGTATGAGGTGACGACTGATCTTGGACTAATTGTCAATACCTAATGTTTTAGTATGGTCTAAAAGTTGAGCAGAATCGTAGGAACAAAGCACGCACAGACAGCAAACTGTGGGACAGGAAGGTAGAGAGCAGCAGCTAGAGAGAAAGGCAGAAGGGAAGCAAGAAGGAAGAATGTAGCATTTGGCAAGCAAAAAGAAGGAGACTTGAATCTAATGGAGTGTTACATAAAAAATTGTTTTCAGCACTGCACGCTGCAGAATGCACTTTGAGTTTAGGTGGGAAATAAATTGCAGGACTTGCACTTTTGATCTGGGTGGTGTAACTTTAGCCAGAGGGTCTGGAATGGAGGTCACAGAAGTGAAATTGCTACTTTGCAGCTGGTGGGGTGTTTTTGTTGTTTATTGTTGTGGGTTGTTGGTTTGTTTGGTTTTTTTTTTTTAAAAAAAAACACAATGAAACCCCTCCCAAACCCCAGTCCCCCCAAAAAAATCCAAACCACCCATACTTTTCCAGTCATTCAGCTGCGCAATCTCTCTCAGTGCATAAAACATGTCTGTATTTGTCTTCATTAGGATTGTGTAACAAAGCACAGATGGCTCAAAACCTTTGGGGTCTGGCCTTCCCTGCAGTGGCCTTTGGTGGAGGTCTCCTCATGAATTAGACCAGCACGTGTTGAGATCTCTTTTTTTCCTAAAGTAAACCCCCACGCTGCTAGATAGAGAAGGGCTGGGTCTCTGCTGCACATTCCTGTGTCCTGCCTCATCCGTGTCAATACTATGTCCTTTAATATTGGCTTGACTCCGATCAGCTCAGTCTAATGACTGTCACCATACTGTGGCGCCTCCTGGTTTTTGCATATGCTTGTCTCTAAATGTAGAACTGAGATACACATAGCAAATCCCAGCTCCCCTTGTTTGCCTTCAAACTTGTAGATTATATATATTTTCGCTCCATATCCATCACAATCATCTCTTCATGCTTCTTTTTTTCTCTGCCAGTTACACCAGGCTTTTCTCTTTCTGTGATGTTCATGTGAATGGGTGTTCTCAGCCCCTCTGAAGCCTATTCGTTTATTAACATGAACTTCAGAAATTAATTTCCATCAGCCTGTAAGGATAGTTAGTCACTATGGCATCTGTTAAAAACCCTAATCATTCTTGTTCCTAGTAAAAGGCCAGACCACACGGAGATTTTTCCTGAAGAGCTTTGTTCCATACAGTTACGAGAGACATCTTTGAGAACTCTTACTGACTTTGTTTCTCTTCATCCCCATCAATGGCTCAGCAACGCACAACAGTAGGTTTCCTCCACACCAGCTGTTTGGGGACTTACAAAAGTGGGTAAGCCAGACTGCTCGCATATGTTTTAGAGTTGATTCCTTCCTATTTAACCTCCCAGCTAGAAAATTAGTAAACACAGCTTCATCCTTTAAGTTGCCAAGCACTTTGCGTTTTGGATCAACGATTGCAAAGTCTTTGAGGATTGTAACACTCGTTTCCTCGGCATCTCTGGTACATATGCAAGTATTTGGAGCACTTAGATTATCAATGCATTCTCATAAACATGTGTGTGTCTAAGTTATTCCAATGACAGAAATAAGGTTTGAGGAAAAATATTTTAGAAATTTTTAGCAGGTTGTGTTCATTTTGGATAAACATAATGGTTCTTTCTGGGGAGTTTGGTTGTAGTTGAAAGATAATACCTGAATTTTTCCTTCAAGAATATTTTTAAAAGATACAGCCTTTAAAGTTAGTTGTTAAAGTGGTGGCTGTGATTGATAATTTACACTGTATTAATCCTGATTTATTTCAGTCAAGCTATGGTGTTATTGCAGTTGAACTATAAGTGAATATATGATTTTTTACCTCACTTGTCTTTGAAATTTTGTAATTTTTCTTAATTTCCAGTGTGACATATTTAAGATCTTCTAAATTTTTTATTTTTTATTTTTTTCTGGAAAAACTAAAAAGTGGAATACCTTTCTACTAACCTCTTGTCCACAACACTTGCCTTTGATATCAGAAATCCAGTTTGTCAAATTTATATGAGGGAATATAACAATTTTGTAAATCTATTACTTATTGGTGCAAAATTACTAAATTATTGGGAAACTAGGATATTATTCTCTGACTTTCCTTTTTAACAGAAATTCTAGCATAGCCAGAGAAAAGCTTTGATCAAAAAAAAAGTAATCCAAAAAGGATAAAAATGCCATTGTAAAATGCTATTTTTGATGATCAGATTTTTCAAAGGAAGAGCTGGTTGCAAAGAATTTCCAACCAACTTCTACAACAAACTCAACAAAGAAATACCAAACAGTTGACCTGTGCCCAAAAGCACCTGTGGTTTCTAAGGCAAATGGCAGTTCAGTCCTGAGGACAAGTTAACGCAAAGCATAAATGCACAAGTACCACTGCAATTATCTCAATAATTATTCAATGAAACCAGTAAAGAAGGTGGTTTTTTTAATTTTTCTGGGGCCACAGGATAAGTTTGCTAAGAGAACGTAGGATCCTACAA
>VYXH01002487.1:138362-206078 GCA_013397275.1 Burhinus bistriatus | reverse complement strand
AAAAAAAAAAAAGAAAGATTATAAATGAATATAAAGAATTGCAGAACTAGCACTGAATTATTGCTGTGCGGCAAGCACCTTCCAGAAAATTCCCAGATATGAGAGTACAAATGCATATGTCATGTTGCAGTCTGTCTCAGCGACATGAAGACTGGAAAGCTGTTAGTACTGTTAACATCCCCAGTCTGCAATACGTGCTCAGCGTGTTTCCCACCTTTCCGAAATGCAGCAGGAGAACACCTATTCCACCAAAAGCAGCATAAAAACATTTTTCAAATCCTGTCAAATACACTTTATGGGGGGGAAATTTGGAAGGCCACCTCAAAGCCTGTACAATGCATAAGACCCATTAAACACTCTTAAAGACTTAAGTGGAATTTAAAAAGCTCACAGGCCTTGTGAGTGAATTTTGCAATTAAAGAGCCAATTATGAACTCAGTACTGCTCCCACTGAAGTCATTGGCAATGCTGGCATTCCAGTTACTTAACATTTCTTTTTAAGTTAGTAATTCAAACAATTAACTGCCTAGTTGCTTAGGGAGAATAAATATAATTAAAATGGTACAGCTTTTCATTATTGTTGTCTGCACAAATTAATAATCTTAAAGAATTTATCTAGCAAGGGAAAAATGGTTGACTTACAAAATAGTTAAAGGAGACCATTATTTTTCTAATTTAAATTGCTATTATTAGGAACAAGGAGGAAAAAAACCCCCAACTTTTGACTATGAGGTATTAATTCTCTAATGAGATAAAAGGGATAGATATGAAATTATATTAATATTTTAGGCATTAATGGAAAATAGAGATAACTTAGATAATAAGACCTTGGAAATTAATCTTGTGCTGGGTTGTTTGTGATCTGGGAAAATATATAGGAAGCAGCTGATAAAGCAAATGTTTTTTGGATTATGTATGTGGACTGGTAATTCTTCATTCAAGAAAAATAACCATACATCACTGGCTAATGTCTATCAATATACAGTGCAGTATATTTTAAGCAGCTCTTTAATAATCAGTTATTTAAAACTCTTAAATTGCACAGAACAGCAAGGCAAAATTAATAGATCATTTAACATATTTCAATAATTTGCATGATAATAACAAATAAACTTAAAAGAAAGCACATTATCTAGAAGGGAAAAATGCCATAAAAAGGTATCTGAGAAGCCATACGTCAAAGTTTTCTTAGGGCAATAAAGATTATGAACTAGATTGCTAACTGAAAAAAGAGCATCCCTTATACTTTTTTTTAATTAATAGCTACTGGCTCCTGAAATATACAGGAAAATGAACTAGGCATTCTTTCATTTAGACCATCAAGCTCACGCATAAGAAGAACCCACGTTCTTCTCATTCTCAGTATTTTCAAAGGAATCTGGTATATAAAAATTTAGCAGAAAAGTACTGTGAAGTTATTGATAAGGTATTCAAAGGGATATAACATTTCTATCTAAATGCACTCTTCGGTAATTTGGAAGTGGCCTATGTGGGAGGTCAGATGATGAATATTAATTACGTAATTGGCTTCACCACAGGACCAAAAAAAATATGTCTGCTGTTGGAAGTAATATGACCCCCTGATATACCTAAATTTATAATGTGGTTTACCGAATCTGCTGTCTAAAGGTGCGACCTGAAAAATAACATGTTCAGTTGTCATTTTTGGTCTATTTCTTTACATGTCATCTCTCTGTTGTAGAATTGTATTATTAAATGAATTGTAATACTGCAATTAAAAATTGTTTTTATTTGTAAATTATAAACCAGTTCCATAACGTGTCCTGTTATTTCATATGGATTTTCATAACATCTGTCTCAGATGAGTGGTAGAGGTAGTGATTGTGAAAAGGAAATAATTACTACCGTTCTTCTGTGGATAAGGAACCGAGAGAAGATCCTGAAAAGTTTATAGGCACCCAGTTGTTTCAGTGGGTGGCAGGCACACGAGTACTTGGAAAAATATGGAGCTAAAAGAAATGCCCACTGAATGAATGTAAGTCAGCTCAATAAACCCAAGTAGCAATAGGAACTTTCTCAGTCTGATATTTTGATGTGTCCTGACCTTTACTCAAATTGGCTTATGTTCCTGCGTGCATACCTCTGCAGGAGAAATGACTGATTGCTGATGCTGGACTGGTGGAAAGTTATTATTGCTTCTCTTTCTGCATGCAGACCTCTCTAGACTGATTAGCAAGGAAAGTTAAACCGCGCTTTCTTCTTGACACCAGTCTGGAAGCACAAGACATAGGTAATTCCAGCTGGGTTTTAAGTGATTATTCCTGGTTTAGATGCAAGGAGAATCAGATGCAATGTGTTGTATTCTTAATGGAAATCACGGATTTTAGTGACCCTACGCAATCTTCCCTGATACAAATTTCCTGCTTGATAGTCAGAGCTATGTTTTATTTATTGTTTATCTGCCTGGCCACAAGGTATTTTCTAGTGTTGTATCTGTTGATGAAAATCAGGGGCCATCTGACATCTAAGCCAGTTTATTAAATTTACAATCCTGACTACCACTTTGGAAAATTATGCAGTACCTTAGTGCGATTGGTACTAACTGGTAATCAGAGAGCCCTTTTAATTAGCTCCAAGTATGGCTTTTCATAGCATATTAGTCCTGTAACCAAGGTCATTTAAACTGTAATTTCTTGAGCAGCATAAATCAGATGCATACATTTAAGAAAGAAAAACAGGCTGAATTTATAATCAAAAGTAACATTCAGCAGCTACTGTTGGCTTCTTATCCATAATTAAAGGAGATTTTCTGTTGAATTATAACACAAGTCAGTTTTTCTAGATGGTTCATTAAAGGCCAGATTTTATTACATATTACATGCTTTATGCTTTTCACACAAACTTATTATATTGCTCAGAGAAGGTGATCTTTTAAGGCACATTAGACTAATGTTCCTGAAACTCCATCTAATGTAAGTTTTATTGAATTGCTGTAACTAAAAAGGTCACCTAATGATTTGTTCAGATAATGGATTTAGTGAAAGGAAAACAAAATGAATGGGTTGTTGTAGTAACTCTGACCTTGAGATACATCTATAGTTACTGAGATTTATGAATTTAGCTACAAATGAAGAAAGTAAAGAATATTTGTAATACGACCGCCAATTTTTAACAGCGGGTGTAACGCAAACCAAATGAAGAACATATTTGTTCCAGTCTTGTGAGGTGTGTTATGTACAGTAACAGCTGATACCCTGGAGCAGCTCAGCAACATATTTTTTTTAAGGTCACTATACAAACTTGGCAAAAATTCACATCTCAGAAAGTAGCTTCTTGTTCAGACAACTGGTCTCACTTTGGCTTGCTTGCTTTTGCTCTCTTCCGCTTTTCTTTCTCTGTAAAACTGAGGACAATTGTACATCTCCACCAAGTACACGAACTGAGTAGATACATAGTCACATACAAAGATTGTAAAGTGCTCGAATACTACAGCAGTGGGGCAGAATAAAAAAAAAATAATGACTTGTTCTGCTTCAGTGTGAAGTGGGTGAGGTGCTTAATTCCCTCAATGTCCATTCTTCCAAAATATAGGTAACACATCTCAGTTTTGTCTTCCATATCTAGATAAAGGGTCTTTAGCAAGAGAAGCTTTGTACCATCTGTGATGGAAATTGGAACATCATGCATCATTGCGCACCTGCACTCTGCTCATGAATACTGTGAATAATCAATGAGTAAACATGTTAATATTATCAGAATATAGGCTACTGACTTTACATGAGTAAAGGAGATGATTTTGAAGGGATCTTTTTATTTTCCTAAATCTGAATGGAAGGGTATGAAAGCAAGTACAGAGACAGAAGACAGACATCCCACCACTTCTGCTAGTAATGCTTCAGGAATCTTGTAAGAATTCTCCCCTGTGTGGCTTTTCTATAGGAACCTTTGCTATCAGCAGCTTTCCTTTTCTCAAGAGTGGAATTATAAAGGAGAAATTTTGAACAACTCTGGGGAAAAAAACCAACAACCAGTAATAACTTTAAGAATTAAAAAAGAAAATAATCAACATTTCCATAGTCCCATTTTTATTGTGTTTATGAAACTGAGGACAGGAAAGTTACTTACAGTCTTCACACTAAACTTTTGTTTGATTAGCAATGCGATGTGCGCGAGATGTATAAAAGGAAACAACGGATAGAAGATGATGCTGCACAAAGTAGAACTGGAATTTGGTTCTACACATTTACAAGTGACTGCCATAGGACACTAAAGAAAAAAAGTGCTGAGATTGGTGGTAAATTCTCTCCATCTCACTGTTTTTAAATCAAGAATGAGTGCCTTTCTGGTATAATGATTTTGCTAAACACAGTTAATGGGGCTCTATACAGCCTTACTGGGTGAAACTGTGGCATTTGGACATCATAGTTTAATGGTCTCTTTCAGCCTTAAAATTTATGGATCCTTTAAGACAGTCATTTAGTGTTTAAATATTCCCTTGAAAGACAAGGTGTGAAAAAGTTACATTATTATGCCTGTGCATTGGTAAGGTAGGGGCCGTTTTCTGAGAGGACAGCTAATCAGTGACATTGAACACATTGAACGAGTGGTGTTCCTCAGGGGTTGATACTGGGACCGTTATTATTTAACATCTTTGTTGGCGACATGGATGTAGGGACTGAGTGCATCCTCAGCAAGTTTGCTGAGGACACCAAGCTGTGCGGAGCGGTCGACAAGCTGGAGGGGAGGGATGCCATCCAGAAGGACATGGACAAGCTTGAGAGGTGTACCTGTGCCAACCTCATGAAATTCGACAAGACCAAGCACAAGGTCCTGCACGGGGGTCAGGGCAATCCCCAGCACAAATACAGGCTGGGTGGAGAATGGATCGAGAGCAGCCCTGAGAAGAAGGACGTGGGGGTGTTGGTGGATGAGAAGCTCAACATGAGCTGTCAATGTGCATTTGCAGCCCAGAAAGCCAACCATCTTGGGCTGCATGAAAAGAAGCATGGCCAGCAGGTCAAGGGAGGGGATTCTGTCCCTCTACTCTGCTCTTGTGAGACCCCACTTGCAGTACTGCATCCAGCTCTAGGACCCCCAACATAAGAAAGACATGGAGCTGTTGGAGTGGGTCCAGAGGAGGACCATGAAGATGATCAGAGAGTTAGAGCACCTCTGCTATGAGGACAGGCTGAGAGAGTTGGGGTTGTTCAGCCTGGAGAAGAGAAGGCTCCAGGGAGACCTTATAGCAGCCTTCCAGTATCTGAAAGGGGACTACAAGAAAGCTGCACAGGAACTTTTTTACAAGGGCATGTAGTGATAGGACGAGGGGTAATGGCTTCAAAATGGAAGAGGGAAGATTTAGATTAGATATTAGGAATAAATTTTTCACTCTGAGGGTGATGAGACACTGGCCCAGGTTGCCCAGGGAAGCTGTGGATGCCCCATCCCTGGAAGTGTTCAAGGCCAGGTTGTATGGGGCTTTGAGCAACCTGGTCTAGTGGGAGGTGTCCCTGGCCACGGCAAGGGGGTTGGAACTAGCTGATCTTTAAGGTCCCTTGCAACCTAAACCATTCTATGATTTTATCATTCTGTGATTTCATAGCTTACTTTTTAAATATAGAAAACTGGCTTTAACCTTGAAATAGAAAATACTTTTTTTTCTTAATCAAGAAGTAATAACTAAAGATCCAGAGATAATGGGGAAGGTTATCTATTACAGTAGCTAGAGAGAAAACAATAGTTGAGTAAAGTTATGGAGCTGCCCAAAGACTTAAAACTGCAAGAGTAAAGATTAGCAAAAGCTGCCTGGCTTTCTCTGGGGTTTTTTAACTTCAAACAGCTGTTTGGCAGACGGGTACCTTTAGCATAAATTCACGACAGACCTGTGCTGTTCCTTCTGAAAGCATTCCCTGCCTTGACTTGGATCCTGTAATGGGGGAACCGCGAGGAGGTCGCTGCAGGGTCAGGCCCTAGAGAACCCTGAGGGCAAAGGCATTTCTTTAACACACTAATTTCATTTGTTCTTCAGGTCCCTGCGGCCTCATGGTTCCTTGGGAACCTTTGCCACTAAGCAGCGTTAGGTTTTGTTCCTAGCTGTGCTGGGAGAGATGTGATTTTCTATAGGCAGTAAGCTTGGTCAGTGCTGCGATGCCGCACATCGATACCTGTCCCCAGCTCACGTACTGGGAACAGTTGAGCCCAGGAAGCAGTGAGCAACACATGGGCCAATTTGCTTTGCTGCTCAAAAATTAGCCCATGGTCTTCTCTGGGTGTTTGTGGCCAGACTGCTCTAGTACCTGAGACAGCTTGTTTAAATCAAGCTCACGTCTTCCTCTGCTGCACTGGATCTGCAGTCGAAACATGCCTCAGGCCTCCTGTTCCCTCCAATTCCTCCCCTGCTCGCTCTTAGAAGACTGCAAAGTATTCAGGGTGAGAATTTTTCTCTCATCTTCTGGCTGTAAACTGGTTATGCACGGACATTTCAGCAAAAACCTCTGGCTGCCACGATGATAATGAAGAGGAGGACGATTAGGCCAATAACAATAAATAATCCTCTTACAGACGGAAAAAGATGGGTATGTATATTTCATGGTGCGGGGAAAATATCAAAAGGGACCAATTATTTTCTATTTCTTACAATAAAATAAGCAGGCACCATGCATGCATGGGGGCTGACAGAGTGAGGCAAAGTTGGGATCCTCAGGGCCCTGCGGCGAGTTACCCACGCCTGGAAACAAGGACACGGTACACCCAGCACTGTGTGAAAAACATAAAATATCAAACAGACATATATCCCAAAGCATCAGCCAAGAAAAACCCTCACCCTTAAAAAGAAAATAAATTCACAGCAATCAAAGCAGCAAGCACAGCTGTTTAAAAGTTTATACAGCCATGAAGCAACCTCCAGAAATCCCTGGTTTAGGGAATTAATCTACCTCAGAAAAAAAACCCAAAACAAAACAGTACATGAACCAGGCCTTATTGCTCAGTAAATCTTTCCTTCTTAAGTTATTTGTGTCTTTTCCTTGAACACTTGCAAAAGAGGAAGGAAAAAGGCGCACACAACACTTCCATTGGCAAGACAACATCGCTGCTTCAAGGCACAAAACCAGATTCAGTGCATGAAAGAACTAAAGGTCTAATGAAACAACCAGCAAAAGGATGAAAATTCAACATGAAGCTCTATTTCAAGTCCTTTAAAAGTATTTTTGGTAATAAGAGTTACTTTTGTTGAAGAGGTTGTCATGAAAAATATAAAAGTGCTCGCCGTGGGATCATAGTTCAATACTGAATTAAGGGCTGCAAAAAAACCTGACACTGTTTCTGAAAACAACAAAACCAGGTGGGTTTTTTTTTTGTCAGAAAAAAATTAAATATAAGACAGTAGCAAGCTTTTGGCAGTCCACATTTCTTTGTGTCTGCTGCCTTGCAGAAGATGCAAATGCTCTCCTAGATTGGGAAACGTGGTAGAGAGATTCAAACTGAAAGTGGGGATAGATTTATATAAGCCCAAGATGAGAAACATCTATTTTAGGATCAGGTAGTCAAGCTCTGAAAGTGTCTATTTTTCTCCAGTGCCAGTGATGGAGGCCCAGGTGATTATCCCAAATGGAGATGTCTTCTCTGGGGACACCGGAAACTAAGTGAGATAAATCCCACTATACGCATCACAGCATCTGCTCCATGTCAACTGGGAGCTGCTGCCACTCCATTATCAGCCCCGCTGGCAGGGGGACAACATCTTCCCACTCACTGGTTCAGTGGAGAAGGGGAAAGGAATCTCTGCTTGGAGATACGTGCCTACAAATATTTGCATACCAACATATAAGCAAAGCTATAAGAGAGATTTGATCAGATATGACATGTTGGCTTAAGAAAATCTGAATTTCTATGTTCTTAGACTCTTGTGTTGTGCCTTGACAAGGTACTATTCCTTAATAGTAGGTCTCAACATGTTATTTTGGTTTTCTCTTCCACTTTGTTGTTTACATAAGATATTCCTTATGAGCTTGTAGGTGGTAAGCAGAAGTAATCTTTTGCATCAAATCAGATATTTCCATACCTGCTGTGGACAACTGATTTTCATTTTGCATTTCCTCATTCTTGCTGTAGTCTTCAAACCTCCTCAATTTACTCCTGCATCAGCAAATGCAAATAGCCTACTTTTTATCACTTCCTTCTTCTACACCTTTCTGGCTGGGATGTTTCTAGGCCAATATTTTGATTTGAAGAACAAGGCCTGCTGCTGATTAAACGAATCACATCGAAACTTGCGATATGTTACAAAAGACTTTGAAAAAACCACAGTCTATGCTACATCATGAATTCAATACAACGTCTGGGTTCGGGCAGACACATCTCCGTACTATATAATTTTCACTTATAAACGGAGACTTAATGCAAAAGTTTCTCGAATGCCACTTTGATTATTGCCAGTATATGGATCTTGGGCATCTAAGAAATAGCTGGTGCTTTACTCAGGTGCAGTTTTGTCAAAACAGTCATACTGAAGGTATGTGTGTTACCTTCTTGGAAGTGGCAAAATGTCGGAAGCCTTTCCCTACGGCATTACTGGCCTCTCCTGGTGGCTCCAGGCTGGTGGTACGGCCACAGCTGCCGACTCCAGTGCCCTGTGAAGCAGCTTAGTGGCACGGGACTGTGGTTATGCACGAGCAGCCTGCTTTAATCTGCACGCTTTTTGACCTGTATCTTTGGAAACTGACTGAGGTTTTAGCAAAATTCACAGCTAGACACTTTTTTCTTTGCCCCCTCTCTGAAATCTGAGGGGTTTTTTTTCTTAAACAGTACATCATTACTCCTAATTAGCTAGTCATAGGCTGCCAATTACTTCTGTATATTAGAAGGAATATGCAGAAACCCACCTTTTACTTATCATGCATTGATACGTTTGCATTTTAGTTTTACACGTTCACTTCTATAGCACTGAGAGCCTTCAGTAGGCTTGCATCAGGATCATTGGCTGTCTGATTAGTAATAATTACATGTGGAGATGATTGTTCAGTCTTAATTCTAACGCCAAATAACTGTTGTAGTGGAACAGCCGTGCCCCTTGCTGATAAATGGACCAGGACTTCTGCAGTTTTCCTGCACGGTTTTATGAGCACATCTCTTGCACTATCCTCATGAAAATGCCTGCAATTTATTTTCATCAGGACACTTAATGCTCCCTTACGAACACGTGGTAGAACATGGAAGAAAAGTGAGATCTGTGTGTTTGGAGGTAGAATCAATCATGTCTTATTAACCATATAAATGTTAGGGGTCTTGTCTAAGCCAGTCAGGAGGTCAGTTAAGTGAGACAGGATTGTTCAGACAGTCCTTCATTAATCTTAGATGTCTATTTTAGGACTGAATGAATCTGGAAGCGGTCGTCTCTCTCCGTTGCTTATAGAAAGAAATTAGAAGCCTGGTTTAGACTAACAGCTTAAGTTTTGTGTGGTTAAAGGGAGGTGAAAGGAATCCCAGCCATGTGGTCTCCCAGTTTCAAGCGGATAATCTCTGGATTACAAAATTTAGGAAGTGAATGACCGCTTAAACCTTTCCCACCATCACCAGAATTTCTTGGAATTTCAGAATAACCAGACGAACAGATCATGTATTCTTATGAACACATGATAGCAACAGCATAGCAACGTGTTGGACACACGACATCTGAAAACATCAATAATCAGTTCATCTAGAAAAATATCCCTGTACAAAAGTAGTTGTGTTTCCTTACCCTTGTTGTTTATTCTGTGAACTGAATGAGGCTCAGGTAGTGTAATTAAGGACTTTCACAATGTGTATACACCAGGAGACTGATTCAAGGTTGTATGGGCAAACTGAAATGTAACATATTCAAATTGAAATATAGCATATTCTAACTGTGACCCCCTCAATTTCTCAATTTAAATGTTTCTTATGTATGGCTAATTAACTTAAGCTGTGGTGCTGCTGATACTACAATACAGATTTTGAAGCAGAACCAGTATTGCGGCACGACTCTGATGCACCATTTTTGGTTGGTGTTGTGCTCCTGCTGTTTCAACAGACTCCCTTGCACATGGCAGACTCCCCTAAAATGTCCTTCTTTGTGATTTATTAACCTTAAATGTGCTCACACCAGCCAGCTGGCTGTTTCCTCGTCATTGCAATGGGTCGAATGCAACTTCTGCTGTTTGGACCTTCTTAATAACACATTTTTGACGGTCCTCCTATTTTATCTAAGCAGCTTGTGTCATCAATACATAACTTAGTCCTAAATCTTATCTGGCTTTAACAGAGACTGTTTTAACAATTGTAAATTTACAAGAAGAACATGATTTTCATAATTCTTGGTGAAACACCAACATTTGCTCTTCTTGCAGAGGAAAATAAAATAGGTGGTAAAGTTTGACTTGAATATGTCAGTAATGGTTATGGTATTTTGGGAAAATAGGTCCACATGAATAGACAGGATAACAGTTACTGCTAACAGCTAAATGTGAGACACAATACAGAAGTTGAAAGAAAAGGCAAAATGGTGGGAATTCACATCTCATTTCCTCTGAGTTCCATTTAATTATAATATTAATCAAGAGTTACTTCAGGAACCACCCTTTCCATGGGCATATCAGATCGTCACCTACACACAGACTCTTCATGATCTGAAAGCAGGAGCTAATTCTGCCAGTCAAGAATTTCTGGTTTTTAGCCCTAATTTTGTTCTTAATAGATCAAAAGAGTCAGAGACAGAAAATACTCTTTGGACATTTAGCCCACTTCTTAGGGAACAAGACCATGTTCATAAGGCTTTATAAGGCTTTTTCTGCCCTGCTTTCGAAAACTGGTCAGCTGGTCAGCTGTCTTTTGGGAAATATTCCTCAACATAAACCAGTTTTCCATCAATACTATTTACTTTTCTTAAGTTTTGTTTAAGTTCTATCTTTCTGCCTTTCATGCCTCCATTCATAGCTGTTCTGCTGCATGAGATGGTTCTTCCCTCTCTTTGAGGCTACTCCTACCCCATTAATTTCAGTGTGCGGTTAGCCCTGCTGAAAATAAGTAGTAGTTTTCTTTGTAAATAACTACGTAGTGGGGGTAAAAATGCAGAGAATTGCTTGGTGTGAGTTGCAGAGAAATTCAGACTAATAACAACACACATCCACAACCCTCTCGTAAGCAGATGCAGCTTCAGAGCAGGTTTTGAAATGAAAACATAATGGATAGTAGGGATAAACCAAACCGCAGCATAAAAACCTCCTCAGACTGATGTTGCCCTTAAATTTAGTGTCTCAGATCCTGATTAGAGTAAGCCATTGCTAGTAATAATTAATCAAAGTTTAGCTCTTTGGTTGGTAAGTAGCCAGAAAAAACTATTATTTACATTATTTTGTTATGTTTGTCTGTCTGTTTTTATGATGTGATCAACGCGTTTGAAGGAAAGAATTTGTAAAGAGCTGGAAAACATACAGTTTAAGTAGATATTTATTTGACATTCGTATCCCATAGAGCCTCCTACTAGAAATGCAGTCTAATTCATTAAAGTTCTGAACCACAGAAGCATAAAATGATGTTGGAATAAAATCTCACAGTACTTACCAGTGTCTGTGAATGACTAATGCTGTCAGGAATATTTCCCGTCATTACCTGCCTGTGAAGGAGACAGAGTGGGATTCCTTCCGAGAAGGTATTAAACCTCCATACACAGAGTACAGGTCTGGTGCAGTGAGTGGTATTAAGGGAAAAGAGAGCCCAGATTCCATTGTGTGGAGTGCCATTTTTTACTGTTTTCACTATTTAAAGTATCATAATGGCTTTGGTGACGGTTGCTTAACTCCCCCCTGTATATAGAACATTTCATCTTCTTGTTTAACAGCCTTGATACTCTGAAATAACGGATTTGAAGAAGCTTATTTGACCATCACGTTTACAAATAATTGGCATTTTAGACTGATAACATTGAAGATCTTCACTGGCCTCATTAATTTTGTTTCAGTTAATTTAAAAATTTCAGTGCAGCCTAAAGCCATGTCGAGTTTAGCTGTGGTTTCTTATCTGACACATCAATTTTGGTTAAGCTGATCAGTTTTTTAATAGAAGATCTGAGAAAACAGAGAAACAGCTTGATTCTCTCCGGGATGTCTGTGCATTACTAATGCACTAATGCCCACCAACTTCTTGGAATCTTATTTTTGTTATTATTATAATTCATTTCCCAATGAAGAGAATTACTGGACTCAAAACAACTTTGGGGAGAGCTGGATGATGCCTCTAGAGATGGGAATGAGGGATTACACCCAGTAGCTTTGCATATATCCCATGAGCCAGGAATATCTCACTCTGTTACTATAAACACATTATTTTTTGGTCAAAATTTATTTATGACCAAATGTACCACCTTTCAGAGAGGAGTTAAACATCTAGATTTCATGTTTTGTGATCATTGAATACAGTATGACATTCATTAAAATATCCTGGCTCCTCATTTATGGCAAAATTCCATCTACAGTAAAAATATTTTTTCCTAAAGAACCTGTAGTTTAAATATTGTTTATTTTTCCTAAAAAGAGGCCTTGGATCTTCAATTGTTAAAATCAGTGGGAACAGTTTCATAAACTTTTGTATCAGTTTAGTGACTTTCATTCTTTAACCCCTGAGTCAATTTTTTTTTTTGTAATTAATTTCTGAGTTTAAAATTCAAAAATGTGCTGCAAGTTTTCTACTCAAATGGTCTGCTTGCAATATACTTTCAAACACTTAAAGTAAGCTTTAAGTTAGAAATTACTTTTTTGGACTTTCTTTTTTAAGCTAAACACTTCCTATTGGCTAACGTGTATTTATGTAAATATACGTAAACTAATATCTATCCATATATAAATGAAAACATACATGTATAACTATAAATTAATTCATATATTTGTGAATGTATGCATGTATGTGTATATATATGGATTTCTCTCTTTACACATCGGTGTGTTTCAATGTATGGCATTGAGGGACAAATTCTAACCGTCTTTATGTTCGTGATAGTCCTGTTGAACACTTTGGTACTGAACAAGACTGAAAGAGTCTAACTGTGTTCAACATCTTTTTGTTGAATTTGCCTGATAAATAAAAGCAGGAATTATGTACAATCAAGGACTTCGCAAAGAGCAGAACTTGAATCAAGATACCTGATTTGCCCCACATGTCCTATGATTCTAGGAAATTAGTCAACTATCATCATAATATCTCACAAAAATTTAAGAAATCTAATTTTGGGTAGTTTAGTGTAGTTTCATAATAGATTATGTACAGCTTACGTATTTTAAACACACCTATAGAAAAGGCTGCAAAAACATGAATATCTGCACTAATGCTTGCTCTCAGATGCCCTTCTGGTGTAAGTCTGTGTCCTCACGGGGACTCGGGAAGCTGCACTGATGTGCGAGAGGTGACTCCACTGACCTGAGGCATCTGATTCCCTGGAATTCTCCTCTGCCTCCTATCTTGCTGTGTAAAGAAACTGAGACAAATCTCTTTGCTTCCTCTTTCCCCAGGCTCCAATCGCTGTTTAAAAACTGACGTTAAAGCACTACTGAGAGATTGGTAAGTCCTCTTGTTTTAAGTTATTATCGTTTAATATTTTCAAATTGTGACGTTTGAATGTTTGCTTTCCTTGAATTGTTCTTTAAATACCATCATAACATTCAATTTAACCCAAGCATTAATTCAATTCAATGTTGTACCAGCATAACATTCAGTCATGATTTCAAAAGCAAATCTTTGCCCCCGCGAATGGGTGTCCACACTAGAGGAAAATGGTTTAGTTTTTACCTTCTTTGCAACATACCTCGGTTTTAGGTCAGTTGAACACACCTCTGAACATGTTGGAAATGAGGCTGCATAACTTCTCTCAGGGGTGCAGTTCATCCATCATTCCTAAAACTCGTACCCTGTACTGGCAGAAATAGATGTGGTGTCAGCACTGCGGTACGTACGCAGAATTCCAAACCCGAGGTTTTGTAGAGAGGCTGTTGAGGTGTCAGGGTGTTTTTCAGGACCAGGTTGTCTTCCGTCCAAGTCAAAAGAAAGCTTTCTGTCCACTTCAATTGGTAGCTGGGTCATTCTGTTTTAAAGTTGACAAAATTTTCTGAGCGTTAAGGTATTTATTTATTATACTGAAATTATTCTTATTATCTCCAATAGAAATTTTCTACTGGACTTAGCACTGAGGGTTTTAGCCATTTATCGCTACATTGTTTTTACTGTGTTTTGTTGTATATTGATGGAATGGAATGGAAAATACAATATAGACCATCAAATTGTTATCTTATTGTTCAATTGAAACAATTTTTAAAAAGCCTAGCAAATTAAATAATTAACAATAAATGAGAAACTGCACAGGTATTCACCAAGTTGTTTCTGCAGTTTAATATAAAATGCTGTATGTTACCATATCAAGGTACAGAAATAGTTATTTTAAGCTGCTCTTGCACCTAGAACTTGAAGTATCTGTCATCACAAGACATCAGTTCAAAAAGTTTAGTATGCTACATAGAGACCATCAAATCAACTTGTCTATGGATTCTTGACAAAATATTTGCGTACAATAACATTATGTGACTTTGCTGTTGAAAATGTACTCTGTAGTAAGTGAATGTCAGAGAAACAAAACAGGTGCAGGATGCTATTCAAAAAACACAGATCTACTTCTATGAAATTGCCTCAATTAGGGAGCATTTTTATTTGAAATTTCTATTTTTTTATTCATCTTTTTAGAGCTCTTTTACTACTGAAAAAATTGATGAAGACAGTCAACCAAACCAAAGGAATAAAATCATATGCATCTTAAAAAATAAACTAAAGTGAAAAAGGAAGGTAACACCGGTGGCTCTATTAAAACACATACACGAAATGCCATCAGGAAGATGCTGTTTTTAACCTTTTTTCTATTAAGTTCAGCATCTGTACAAAATAAGATTGCAATCTTAAACGCATATTGAAAAAAGGATTATGTTTATATCATATTATCAAATGATAATAAGAATGGGTCTTCACCATGCATTTTTAAATGCGTTGCTCTTTCTGCTTTCCTTAAAGAGAATTGTTATGACTGAACTGTATCACACAGTTGAATTGAATTTTTTTTTCCTTACATTGTGTACAGAGCTAGAGCTGGCAAACATTTTCCCTCGTGGCAGTCCCAGGTTATCAGAATCCTATTTTATATGCTGAGGAGGCAGCCGTAGGAAATGTCACAGTTGATTTTGGGGAAATCATAGCACTGACCAGAAATCAAATCAAGCAGTGAATAATTTAGTGTTACTGGCTTGGTCTCTGCCTCTCCAACTTACACTGTGTTCGCCTCCACTTCATAGGCACGTACTGGGTCCCAGTGCAGCTGTGGTACCTTTATGAGAGGAAGTGATTCCCCTGGAAAACAGCTTAAAAAAGACTTTAGGTCAACCAGAATAAGAAAGTTCCTTTGAAAAAATGGTATTTATATAAGGACTGTAAGCCTTACATCTTGCTATCTAGTTGAACAGCATCCAGGACCCGATTAGGGAGGTGTCCAAAGCTAGATGGCACAGATCATCTCGTTTAATCTTTATTTCATTCAGCATAATTTAGAGAAATCTGTGGCAGTGTATCATCGCAATTCTACAACCTCTACACAAGCACTTGCTGTCAAACTGGATGTTGTGATCTATCTGTATTACTAAACTGGAAAGGGCCTGGGCTGTGGCATGTGCTTTGTTGTGTGTTGTGCACTCCCAACAAATGTCCACCATAGTCTGAAGAACATCACAAACCACAGGCTGCTCTCAGCTGGCAGCACGGTAGAAATCATCCTATTTTGTTAAAGAAAAGAATTCAGCTGCATGGAGAAGTGTGCTGTGGGGCTTGCCCTCCGTAGTGGAGAAAGGCCCTTGATCCATTGTGTTTACTGGTGGAGATGTACCCGTAGGTATGGACTTACATAAAGGGTCAGGTCCAGGTTCTAGCCCTTGCTGCGTCTCACGTTTTTGTTATAGCCGTACTTACGTAATTTTAATGGTATAATTCTGTTAAATAATGTTGTAGTGCTCCCGCCAATAATTTTTGTGTAACTAGGTAACCATTTCAGCTTTCATCCTGTTAGTACTTGTAGAGTCGCTTTGTGCTTGTTCTGCTCATTTCCGTTCTTGAACTAGAAAAAGGCTATTCCATATGATAAGTTAAGCCTCGACTCATTTTAACTAACATGGAAATCCTAAATTCTTAGCTAGTGGGGTTAGAGAAACATTTCCAGAGGGCAATTCATTCCACCTCTGATGTGAATTGCTCACTGGAGTTGTCTCTCCCTCCTCACTGACACCTCAAATAAACAGGACGATTCTGAATACTTTATTCTGTTGGAACTGCTCATAAACAGGACACGGTGATTTGCTGGTTTTAATCATGCTGGTCTATACATACACTTTCACTTTCTCTTAGTTTCTGTTTGAACATTATCAGCTTTGTACATCTTCCGTTAGACATTTGTAAGTTCATGTTAGAACAGAAACTTACACTGTCTCTGAAAATAGATGGACTTTCACGAATTGTATTTATTTTCTCATTTTGCGTAAAGGGTTAGTGATTGTGTTTTCTTCAGATTGCTTAAACTCTGTAAAGCAATTTTGAATATTATACCATAGCAATTCACCATATATAAGCTGTAAAGAGTAAAATTAAAGTTTTTGATACATCACTGATAGAATTTCAGCTTAAAAGATAACGGGAAAACACTAAGATCTGAAACTATTTTTACTGGGAGACTTAGGACTTTAATAGCCTTCTATGATATTTTTCAGAAATAGAGGGCTTTATTTTTGTGGTCATGGTGAGTTTTAGTATTCTACTATTAACCTTGGACCATCCAAGTCCAGTTTTCTGTTTGTTTTTAACTTATTTTCATCCACTAAAGTATATTCTACGTCTCCATCTATCATTAACATTTGTCAATTGTCTGCTAAGTTTTTGCCCCTCCATTAAAAGCTTTGAACAGTTTCATTGCTAACAGTTCAAAATAATAAAATTTTAGGGTAGGTAATTCCCAGATGAATAAACAAAAACTCAGGCATCCGACTGAAAAAATTTAGGTGGGCAGGGACATTTGTTCCAAAGCTGTACTCAGCTCCGGACTAACTTCAAAGACAGATCTGTTTGCTCAATGTCTTGTCTAGGTGAGTTTTGCCTGTCTTCAGGGATGCAGATATCACATCTGACCTGGGCAACCTTTTCCAGGGTTTCATCGCTCTCATTGTGAACAATTTTTTCCTTATGGCTAGTTGAAATTTGTCTTGCTTCAACTCGTCAGCACGACCGCTTGCCCTTTCACTGTGCACCTCTATGCGGAATCTGATTCCACCTTCTTTATAAATATAGTGAATGCTACTCCCATTCTCTATAGCCTACGTATCACAACCAGCTTTGGAATGTTTTTGCCAGAAAAAAAATGTTATTTCTTAAGGATGATTATGAAACATATTAGTTTAGCCTGCTAAAAAAGCAACATTAAAGAAGGATCAAGTCAACATTATTACACATAACTTTCTGATGCTCAAGATGACTTTATAAAGCAGTCGCCTACCCTACACAGTACATTCAAGAAGGAAAATAATGTAATAAATTAGTAGCAACTCAGAAGAGACAAGTTCAATGCTGTTGTGTGCATTTGTAAATCTATGTTAGCAGTGGAAATAGATTTTATATCCTGCTGCTGCTTGGTCACATCCACAAACACTAGTGAAAAGAAGAATAGTCGATATCAGCATCTGACCTAAAAAGTGCAAGGTGCATCTGATGGATGCTGAGTCTTACCAGTGAAAGGCAACGGCAAAAAAATCTGTTGACCAATATATATGAAATAGTGTTTACAGTGCAAAGCGGAACAATATACTTTGGAAAAGAGACAATACCAACTTTAGCTGGTGTACTTATTTCTCCTAATTTTAAAGAAGCAAGGGTAGTTGATGTGTAGATGCAAACCCCATTTGGATAACATAATGGTCTACTAAAACTTCAAGGTTGTTTTTGGGACAGAGTTCTCTGACAGCACGGCCCTGTCCCAGGTTGCGAGGGCTGCAGTAATCGTAAAGAGCCCGAGATGGGTCTTTTGCACCTCAGTTTGGCAAGGTGGCTAATGAATACTCCATTTGAGCTCAGTGCTCCTGAACTCCAAACCATGCTTTCTCTGCCTTTGTAGAAGGCTGAATATCAGTCTGGATGACTGAAATTTGTCCAGAACCCATTCTAGTTTGAAAGAAGTTGTTTTATAAATGCCTTGTTCTTTTTCTGTAAATAACTTAAAATGTAAATATAGATAATATTTCTGGATTTATAGGTAAGAATCTAGTCCAATAATGTTCTATGAAACAGCTAAGTAAGCTCTATTGCTTACTATGTATATATTTATTTTGAGATGAGAATTTAACATTATACTGGGAAGACGATACAAAGAACATTTAAAATCAAGCTGCAGTTCTCTATTCAGAACTCAGTATGTGCGCTGAAGCCCAGAAAAAACTATGCAGTTTTCATCTATTCTGTCCTGCAGTTGATCACTATATCTGAATTGCCAAGGTAAGACATAAACCTTTGCAAGAAATAAGTTCTTAATACTTCCAAATCCTGGTTGTTGCTCGGGGTGTTTTTTGGGGTGGTGGGGTTGTTTGTTTTGGTGTTTTTCTTTTTCTTTTTTTCCCCCTCAGCAGGTTGTTGTCTAGGAAACTGCAAATCGGGAGTATATAATACTGTATTACAGAAGTCCTACCTGAATTTAGGGTCCCAATATCTCATTAAGTAATTCATTCTCCAGAGGGGAGGACCAGTGGGAAGACAAAGACAAAATTACTTGCCTGAGATTAATAGGATAGAGACTAGCAGAAAATGCTCAAAACTCCTGAGTCCTCATCCCAGCTACTGCCGCCCTTCATGGTGCTTCACTTTCAGTTGCGTGACCGGGACTTTTCGTGACTTATGCCTCTAATATGTTGGGGAAGGATTTGTAAAACAGGCACCAGAGTTAGGAACAGTTGCAAACTGAAAAATAAACCATTTAATATGATTCATTAAGACCTTGGATGTCCAGCAGGAGGTGGGTTTCCACACAATAAGGTTTTAAATAAAACGTGAAATAATCTGGGTTTTTTGTCATCACTGCAAGCCACCATTATTCATACATTGTAAATGAGTATCATTTATGATAAGGCACAATGACACAGCATGAAGGATTCTTGCCTAAGGCACCAACAATCCTTGTGATGCTCGTGTAACAAGGTAATTGTGGTGCAGCTCATACAGTGTTTGTGATGATGAATCCTAATCTGATATGATTGTCCTGTGTTATGAAAGAACAAAGCTAAAGTGAAATTATAGACCCGCAAGACATTTTGATTATAAGATTTGTGTGTTTTTTTCCTGGTGTTCTCTCCATAACTTCTTTCCTGTCTGTTTAAAAGAGCAACAAGATATTGGAAAATATAATCCCAGTAATAATCAGTTATATTTTATCTGTGCTTAAAATTGTTAGGTACGTAGTGTTACACCTCTAACATGGAAATAAATATGGGCAAGATAATTTTTTTTCACTACCTTATTTTTAAAACTTCCCTTATGGCCATGCTCTACCCTGTGACATTTGGACTAGAACAGATCTGTGAGTAGCATCAGTGTTTTAAAAGTAACCCAGAAATCCTGCTCCATAGGTAGCCATGCACAAAAGGAGTTACAAAGTCCAGAACGAGCACTCATCACAGTTTAGCTTAACCCTCACCCCTCATAAACTATAGAAAATGTACTAGTAGCTGGAGAAAAGCATTACATACTCTAATCCATTCTTAGGGACTCCACATAATGGTAACCGCACTACCTCAATTTGCCTCAATTTTAGGCACTACGTTGAGCTCCCTTAAATTAAGACTGTAGTGACTGTCTTTACAGGCATTGGAGAAAGGTGATTCAGCCCATGTTAGATCTCAGCCTTCTTGTGGAACAAGATCCTTCTGAGGATCGCAGGATAGCTCAGGCTGGAAGGGAGCTCAGGAGGTTTCCAGGCCAATCTCCTCTTCAAAGCATGATCAACCCTGAATTCAAATCAAGTTGCTCAGAAAGAGACTTGAAAGTCTCCAAGGAGGGAGGCAGGGCCAAAATCTTTGCTGAAGACCAAGTAAATGACAACCACTGCTCTCTCCTCATCCCGAGATACAGCCATTTTTGTCATAGAAGGCAACCAGTTGGGTCAACTGTGAGTTATCCTTGGCAAATCTCTGCTGACTGCTCCTGATCACCTCTTCCGTCATGTACACTGAAATACGTTCCAGGAGGAGTCACCTCCATGGTTTTCCTAGGGACTGGGGTGAGGCTGACCAGTTTGTGGTTCTCTGCATGGTCTTTTCAGCCTTTTTTGAAGCTGGATGCAACATTTGCCTTGATTTAGGATGATGAGGCTTCCATCTCAAGGTATCTTGGTTAAATATTAAGTGTTTTAATTTTCTCACTCCCCAAAACTTTACTATTTTACCTGAAATTTTAATTTTCCAGCTTCTGCTTTTAGGCATGGTATCATTATTTATGTACTTCAACAAAGTGATCAGGTCACCTTTCAACCTTCTCTTTAATAAGCTGAATAAGCTATGCAGGACCTTGAAAGCAAAGACAAGAAGTTTGAACTTGATGTTTAAATAGCTATTTTGATGTTCTTTAGTCGTGTCTTAATCTTATTTTGAATGACTTTCAATATGTATTATTTGTAAAATTATTAAAATTTATTCTTTAGTTATGCTGACTTTGCTTTGATGGCATGAAAGACATCCAAGATTACCATTTCTATTAATTGGCTTTAATCAAAAATTTCTACAGACACTAGCCAGATAATGATAAAACTACATCAATTTCACTGTCACATGTTGCATTTTAAGTGATGATGCATTTTCTCTCTGGTTCTGTATTATTAATATCATATATTTATATCAAGACAGTCTGTAAGGGTCCCAGTGGAGATAAAAGGCCTAAAATACATACATGTAATAATAAGCTTCTACTCACAAAGACCTCTAAGTCTAAATAGAAAAATCAGACAAAAGTTGGTAAAAATTAATCCATTTCTGTCTCCATCTTTAATTAGGAAAAAAACCAAAACATCTCAGAGAGAGAATAAATAGTATGACTAAGATCATCTAGGTAGTATCTTGAAACTCTCTTACTAGTATCTTCAACCAAAATCAATCTATCCCTTTCACTGGAGTTACAAAGTTAGACATTTAATGAATAACCTCATTGTTCATTCAGAAGTGCTTTACTGCAAAGAAGGAAAAAAAAACCAAAAAAAATCCAACCTCAACAGTCAGATCTTGTCCTGTGTATTTGTAATACTTTAAAGAGACTTACAATGCAAATAGAAAAGCTGCCTACTTACAGATGAGGGATTGATGACTGGGCTTAAAACAGAAAAACCTCTTCGTTGGTCGTTTGCAGCACTCTTTAGTCAAACTAATGACTTAAAGATCTCACTAGAAGAAAATTTAATACAGGTTTTTTATCAGGTAAAAAGGCAGCACATTAGGGAGTAACAATTACAGACTGGTAACAGAGGACTTTGGTGTATCACATGTTACTGTTACACGTTGAAAGGATTAATAATAACAGTAATAGTATCGTAATGCAGTAAGACAGGCATAAGCTATAAATAACAAACACATTAAGTTCCAGTGAGGTGGGAATGTAGATGGAGGCATTCAGTAGGTGACAGTGAAGTACAGTACCTCAGTATACAGGACTTTGGGGCAGAACCTGCACAGATAGAAATGCTTGATTGTAAGGAAACGGAGACTGGGAGGATCGTGGTATTCTCTTTTTGATAAAACTGTATAAACTAGAGGAACAATTACATTGTTGAAAAATGCTTGTGGGATACTTTAAAAAATCTGTATGATACCTGGATAATATTCAGTATATTATCTAATACAGTCAGGCATCTTAAATGATACTCCGTAGCCCTGGGAAGGGCAAATCAGCATGGAAACTTTGGCAGAAACTCATCTCACCAGGTGATTAAACCCATTTTCTTTAATACGTAAATTATCATGGAGTATTAGTGCCCATGAATATTAGAGTCATTCATTGTGCTTATGCTAGATTAGAAACAAAATCAATACTCTTTCCTCTCAACCACTTCCTCTATATAAGGAAGTTATATGACATTTCCAGAAATACCAGGTGGAAATCCAGTTCCCACTGAAGCTGGTAGTACAGGCTGACTGTCACGGTGCTCAGATCTCGTTCTGAACGGTTCCAGTGACTAGATGTAATAGAAGACCTGGTTGCAGACACGTTATATATGTCTCACTAATTACTTAGAATTAAATACACCAGTGGATTTGTGTTTCATGTTATGCTTCCATTGCACGAGATGAGTGGTGACGAACCACTGCAAAAGGCTTCTCGGGAAGATTAACCATGATGCTCATGGCAAGACAGTATCTGCTGATATCTGAGTTGACAGCAGCAAAAACTTCGGCAAAAATTACTAAATCGCTATAAGAAGACAGAAAACAAACTTAAACCTAAGAAACTTTAGTGGGGAGACCTTTGAGACCAAGACTGTTTTATAGCATCCCATTTCAAGAAAACAGTATTATGAAATGTCACAGCTAAACGCGGAGCAGACTGTGACAATATGTCATGGCATATCTTGTGTGTCAATTGTTTTCTCCTTTGGGAAGTAGAGCAAAAAAAGAAGTGTTGTCTGTGCCATCTGTTTAGCGTGATCCTACGCTTGTTGCGTGTATCAACCATATGACCAGTCCATGTATGTGCCAGAAGAGATCACTCTTTTCCAATGCTCATTTGATTGTGCTTTAAAAAGAAGTCTCCACGGCCTTCCTTTAACAAAGAAGTTTCTTGAAATAAATTGCATACCTTTAGATTTTATGCTCATGTACTTTGGCCATTGAATTCACGCCTGTAAATATGTATCAGTAAGGCAGTCTTCTTCCACTGAAATATGTTTCACCTTGCTAAATTAACAACTGCAAATATGATTAATCACTTTTCCCTTGGGGTCATTTATTGTGAATGGCTCATGTAGCTACTATATAGAGCATCTTTCTAGGGTGGTGTGATAAAGTGAAGGTTTTTACAAATTGGTTTCTTGCTTGGCTGGTGCCTACTGCCATTACCTGTGTGAAATTGCATGGCTGACTCTTGCAGACTGTAATATTTTGAGAAACTGTCCTAATATCTCAAAAAACACCACCAACAAAAACCCACCAAAAATCCAAAATAACAAAAAAAAAACCCGCAAAACCATCATCAACCAAAACTTTTTATACTATCAGCTAGTCTAAAAACAGCCTCCTTATCCACTGCATTTTATAATTACAAAAGATATGACGACGTAATTAAAAAAAAAAAAAGATGCAGTTTAGTCACTGTAAAAGTTTCGTTGTTTTAGGAGGGCTGCTTAAAAACATTTTCTAATACTTTAATTTGGGAAACATGACTGTCAAAGGAAAATATTTTTCTCTATGAAAAACAAGTAGATGAAGTCACACTTGTGTCTCTAAGACATCACAATAGACAAGAAACATGCATGCTTGCAAAAAGAGTCTATTTTAACCAAGTTCATCAAATTTCTCCCAACTTTTAAGAACTTACCTTCGAATCTGACGGAAGTGATGAATCTACTGTGATAAGACAAATCTTGAGAATCAGTACAGTAAACATCTATGTTTTTCTGTACAGTTTTTTCTTGCACCCTCTTTTTGCTTTTGAGTCATTATCTTCCCAAGTATAGTCTTTATTGGAATAGTTTTCCTCATTCATAAAAAACCTCTATGTTTTATTCATATGTGTTGAAGGAGACTTCTATAGAATCAACTGGTAATAGTGCACCAAGCTGGTCTTTGGCAAACTGGGAAAGAGAAAAACTTTTTAAAAAGTTTGTTCTAAAGGGTCTCTCCAGGGACACGTTACTGTAAACGTTTGAACTGTCTCCTCAGGATATCAGATCTCCAGAGGTTCAAGTCTTTGTCTTTGAGACAGTACTGAATAAAACACAAATGCCAATGCCTGTGGCCTTTATTTCAAAGTAAATCAGTTTTTGATGGAGTGGAATGAGAATAAAATCAATGCTTGGGGAAAACCGCAAAAAATATTAAAACTACATCTCTAAAAATCACTAATGTTTGTATTCCCAACACAAGAAGTTTTTACATAAACAACTTAGTTTCCCCTGCTATTTTAACTGTAAATCTGAAATGTTATATTAATTGGAGTAAATTAAGAGCATAATGTGTGTCCTTTCAGTTTGCTATGACCTTATGTTGATTTCTTTACATTTCTTAGAAACATCTTTATAACAGCACTTAAAGCTCTTTAGTAGTAGCAAACAGACATTTATGCCATTAATATTGTTAACATAGAGTAAAGGTACATGGCAAATATATAATATATTTAACAACCTAATTTCATCTCTTTGAAAACAGAATGTCGTATATTATGGTAGATTCAGAGGCATGCTGAATTAAAGGCACTTCAAGTAACTCATAGGAGCTGTCTTGTGAGTGGCTGTGGTGCAAATATAGGATTACATTAAATTAGCACAAAAAAGAAGTCAGTCTGTGCAGAGCAGTGGTACCTCTAAAAATTACTCAGTGTAACAATGTGAAATAAGTACATTCCAAAAGTATTTGCAGTGCAAGTCAGAAATATGTAAAATTTCACTCAGCGTGAAATAAAGAAGGATAAAAAAATATCATACTGATTTCAGACCTCAGTAGAAGCCTAAAGTAGACGAGGTTTCCCCTCAACATAGATTTTAATTTTTTCCCAAGAATTCACATCAAACACATCAAAGAAAGCAGGCTTCCAAGACCCAAGATGAACTTAAGAAGGTTGGTTAGGGTTGCTTTGCAATGCAAAATCAACCTTCCTTCTGGGCTTTTGGCATCTCTTTTCTTGCAAAAAGGATATTTTCAGTTAGAAAATTCTAACTATAAATAAATCACAGTCCCTTGAAATCTCTTCTGCATGAATAGCTTTGCAGTCAGTTTACCACCTCTGCTTTTATAGCCTGGTTACTTCTGTATTTCTGCAAGAAGAGATAAGGGAGGTCCAAAATGAATGGATTTTCTCTGATTTTTAGAATTCCTTAAGATACTTGTTGGAATATCATCATGTTATTAATGAAAAAAGAAAAAAATACAAACCAACCCAAAACAAAATCAAAGTAAACAGTTGCTTCTATCTCCTTACACTTTCTAAAATTATCAGTAATTTAAGTTGCCATAAGAAGGCATTACCTTCTGGAGAGGCCCAACTATCTGAAAACTTGTTATTTGCTAAAAATTCAGTGCTGAAATGTGTAGTTACTTTGGTGAATCTTACCCAAAAGCATCAGTGATTCTTTTCAACTTGTTGGCTCTTGTAGAACAATTCAACATATTTCTGTTTAACAATACGAAGAAGCAGTTATAGATGTGGATACTGACTGTTCTTGAATAAATTTTTAAAGTAATTACTGAAAGGTAAGCAAAAAATACCTGTATCTGTAGAATTAAAGAGTCATTCAGTTTGGAATGGACCTTGAAATATCTCTGTTTCAACATCCCCCTCAAAACAAAGTCAACACTGAATTTGGACCAGGTTACTTCCAGCATTGTGCAGTTGGGTTTTGAAAAACCTCCAGGGATGGAGGTCTCACAGCCCCTCTGGGTAACCAGGTCAATCTTTTAATCCTCATCATGAAGTCAAATTGATGTCTCACGTCCCTGCGCTGCAATGCCGTGAAGAGCTTGTCTTGTTTTCTTGATGACCTCCCTGTAGGCGCTGCGGTGTTGCTGTTAGGTGCCCCCAAATCTGTCCCTTCTCCAGGCTGAACAAGCCCACCTCCTATGACATCTCCACACAGAGCGAGCGCTCCAGCCTTAATCATCTCGGTGGCCCTTGAATAAACTGACTTTGATTTGTCAGTGCCTTTTCCACACTGGGGTGGCCAAAAGTGGACGCAGCGTCTAAGCGTGGTGTCACAAGTACTGACTACAGAGGGGTAATTCCTCCCCTGGATCTTCTGGATCTGCTCCTGCTCTTAAAGCCCAGGACGCTGCTGTTCTTCTTTGCTGCCAGGCCACACTGTTGGCTCATGCTCCAAGACTTCTCTGCAGAATGATTACACAGTCAATTCCCAACTGATAATATTTGGGAGAGGGGGGTGTTAAACTCTCCCACATGCAGGACTTTGCCTTTGTCCGGGCAAACTGTTAAATATATGGGAGTGGTCAAAGCTCTTCTGTAAATAGTAAAGCTTTTCTGTTATTAACTTAAAGTTTTGTTAGCAACTTACTTAAATCTATCAAGTAGATTATATAGTGCAACTTTATCTCATTGTTTCTTATTATCGTTGGTGAGTCGTTTAAGTGGAAGCCAGAGGTGAAATAAAAACAATAGAGGGAAATAAAGAACATTTAGTAGCAGAAAGGCATGAAAATATTAGAGGACACATCAAGAAGTAATATAATAGTGTCTTGGGAGGTGATTCTTGGAGTGTCAGACTTCTGGAAATCAACGCACCAATATATGAAGATTACCACCATTGTGACATTTCATTGTTGAAATATTGCTCAGGATATTCATAGAATTTTCCTGATTTCATCCTTGGGAAAGGAAAATTTCTTAGTAGCCTAGAGGATTTTTACTTATTAGAAGGTATTGTTTTATACCTCTGTTATGAAGACAGGCAGAGAATTGGGGCTGGAGAAGAGAAGGCTCTGGGGAGACCTCAGAACAGTCTTTCAGTACTTAAAGTGGACCCACAGGAAAGCTGGGGAGGGACTTTTTATCAGGGATTGTAGCAATAGGACAAGGGGTAATGGTTTTAAACTGAAAGAAGGTAGATTTAGATTACATATTAGGAAGAAATTCTTCACTGTGAGGGTGGTGAGACGCTGGCACAGGTTTCCCAGGGAAATTGTGGAGTCCCCATCCCTGGAAGTGTTCAAGGCCAGGTTGGATGGGGCTTTGAGCAACCTGGTCTAGTGGGAGGTGTCCTTGCCCATGGCAAGAGAGTTGGAACTAGATGATCTTTAAGGTCCCTTCCAACCCAAACCATCTATGATTCTGTGATTCTGTGATTCTATAAGGCATTCCAATGATACCATATTCTCATCCAATAATAGATACACTTTATCAACTGCTTGAGTGAGCTGTATTAGAAAATTGCTCATCCTGCATTAAATACAACAGGTCCCATTAAGCTGGCTTTCGGAGACGCTCAGGCATGTCTTCACTGGCTGCTCCGTCTGGAATATGGAAACAAAAAAGCTAATCAAGCCTGAAAACTAGGCATGGCAAAAATCAAGAAAGTAACAGTAGCCGAATAGGTATATTGTATGTTCCAGGGAGGAAAAGACTCATGCACAACCAATCAATATTTGGCATTATGGATGCGACTGTTTATTTGCTTAAATTTCACTCCCACAGTTTGATAAAGTCCGTTAGTCATCATTATTGGTTTTCTGCAAGCATACATGGAAATAAAGCAGTTTCTGTAACACTTACAGAAACGTCACAGAAAAATTCAAATACAGTTGATGCGAGCGGAACTGTAAGTGGCAGTCAGAAAATTATTTTAAAAAAAGATCTTTTCCCAAAGCCAAGTGCTTTCAGAAATCAGGCTATTGTGATTTACTTTAGTCAGTCTGTATTTCTTTTTTTTTTTTCCGTAGTCTCCCAATGGGAATTCCTTTTGATTCCATTTTTCAGCAACTGTGCAAATCCTACAGAACATGCCACCTGATCGGATATTTTAGACAGCTTATATGAGGAATCAGTGGGAGGAAAAAACTGAGCTGGACAACAATGTGCCAGCTAATTCAGAGACTAGCAAGTTCACCTTCATTGGATGCCTTCGTTTAAATTCCTCACTTCACTACATCCTTTTTCTCTCCTGTTAGACAACCGACTTAACAGTCTTCTGCTTCAATTCTCTGTCTGTGAAATAAGTATAATAATGCTTCTCTATCTCAAAAGGGTCTCGTGCAGCTAAAAAAGCCCCCAACATTATAAGAGATTTGCAGATGCTGCAGCAGTGTATAACACAGGCATGAATGTGATGGAAACTCTGCTTCAGCTTAAATGTTTAAGTGTATTCCTATTTTCTTGTGGTTTCCTAGGGAGATGTGGTTTCTTTTGATATGAGTATATAACCTCTGATAATACTCACAGGATTTAGGAGCATTCAGTGGGGAAAAATACAATGACAGGCAAAAAACCCACTTCAGCTCCCTTCCCTTGAAACCGTCTTTTTACATAGCAGTAGTTTGCTTTTCACTTTGCCTCCAATGGATCATCACAAACTATTTCCTTGCCTTTTGAAAAGATGAAAAATATATTCCTTTGGAGTTTACTGTATTCAGGAGCCTAATTTTACTGCCAAATAATCTGTTCTTTATATGGACTTCCACTAAGAGATCTTTATTCAGCTGATGATTGCTGCCAGTATCTTGTCTTCATTTTCAGTGATGAAAAGGCCTGAAGTTATTCTAAATGCTTTGCTGTTGCCAAGGTGATAAAACACCAGCTAGGAAATTAATGGTATTCTCTCTTGGTGCGTGTGTGTGAGAGAGGGGGTGAGTGTACCTGCTCACCCACATGGGCTTTTTAATCAACAGGCTTCACATGCGTCCAGTTTTATAGCATAAAATCTTCTTCCCTCATGGCGCTTCAAAATTTTAGATAGTTTTTGTAAGATTAACCACAGCCTTCAAGCAGCATTCACTGCCCTGGGGAATGCTCCCGAGTAGTGGCACAAAGCTGTAAAGGACTTCTCATATTAATACCTGCATTTGCAACAGTAAATACATTTTTAAAACATATGCTATGGTGTTCATACAGCAGACTGCCCCACGTGCGTAATATACACCTCCTTCGGCTGCAGGCAAGCAAGAAAACACACCAGCTCCAGAGTTAAAGAGGGCAGCACTTGCACGAAGGCAAACAAGGTAACTCGTATTTTATGAAGGTTTACAATTTTATTTTTCGGATCCTCCTAATTCAGTGCCACAAGATGTCAGTGCAGTTTAAGCAACAGCAGAGCACTCTCAGAATGTGAACTGCATTGAGAATGGGCAAAGAAAGAGAGCATCCGCAGTTATTTATACGACCTGTTCTCAGAGAAATATGTCTACAAATGTATGCGTTCTTTTTATTTTTATTTTTTTCTTTTTGACTTATTTCTGGATCGTGCTCAGTATAATCACAATCATAATGAAAATAAATGTAAAAACTCTAAATAGGAGTTGGTTTATATCCATGTCTGCATTTCACTTTTCTTCTAATTCAACCACTAATGAAAAAGCTGCGTCTAAATACGTTTTATTGCTCAGTAGAGCAGTGTCTTCTTTTTAGCAAATTGTTGAATTTTAATAATATTTTCCCAAGCTTTGTTTTGATTTGACTTCATAAAAAAAAAACAAGGAGGAGGAGGTAAAGAAAGACAGAACCAGCTCACTTGTAGTAATGACACAACCACCTCACTTCTAACAGGAGCTAATACGTTTCCATTACAATGACCACATATAACGGGTAGTTAATCATCAAGAAAATTCATTAGCTGAATGTCACCAGGAGCCTATGTACTGTAGCAAATGAACAACGGACAACAGTTTGAGCTTTGATTCAGCAGTGGCTTTCCCTCATAAGGCTGCTTTCCTCTTTACAAAATTGGGCGCAAAGTTAATGGTATGATAAATGTGTGTTTGAAATTAGTAGTCTTCCTTGATTACAAGGATGGCAGTTATTCCGGTGTAAATCCCAGCAAATACCTCATATTGGGTATTGTTTAATATTGTTAGAATCATAGAATAGTTTAGGTTGGAAGAGACCTTAAAGATCATCTACTTCCACGCCCCCTGCTGTGGGCCAGGACAGCTCTTACTAGACCAGGTTGCTCAAAGCCCCATCCAACCTGGCCTTGAACACTTCCAGGGATGGGGCAGCCACAGCTTCCCTGGGCAACCTGTTCCAGTGTCTCACCACCCTCAGAGTAAAGAATTTCTTCCTGAGATCTAATCTAAATCTCCCCTCTTCCAGTTTGAAGCCATTAACCCTCGTCCTATCACTACATGCCCTGGTAAAAAGTCCCTCTCCCTCTCCTTATGTTAGGGGCTCCAGAGCTGGACGCAATTGCTTTTGTGGTCTGTGACAAGTGGTGTTCCCCAGGCGTCAGTCCTGGGTCCAGTCCTGTTCAACATATTCATCACTGACCTGGATGAAGGGATAGAGTGTACCATCAGCAAGTTTGCTGATGACACAAAACTGGGAGGGGTGGCTGACACATCAGAAGGCTGGGCTGCCATTCAGTGTGACCTGGACAGGCTGGAGAGTTGGGCAGAGAGAACCCTCATGAAGTTCAACAGGGGCAAGTGTAGAGTACTGCACCTGGGGAGGAATAACCCCATGCACCAGTACAAGTTAGGGGCTCACCTGCTGGAAAGCAGCTCTGTGGAAAGGGACCTGGGAGTCCTGGTGGACAAGTTGACCATGAGCCAGCAATGTGCCCTTGTGGCCAAGAAGGCCAGTGGCATCCTGGGGTGCATCAAGAGGAATGGGGCAAGCAGGTCGTGGGAGGTTCTCCTCCCCCTCTACTCTGCCCTGGTGAGGCCGTGTCTGGAGTACTGTGTCCAGTTCTGGGCTCCCCAGTTCAAGAAGGACAGGGAACTGCTGGAGAGGGTACAGCAGAGGGCTACAAAGATGATTAGGTGGCTGGAACTTCTTTCTTATGAGGAAAGGCTGAGGGACTTGGGTCTTTTTAGTCTGGAGAAGAGAAGACTGAGGCAGGATCTCATCAGTGCTTACAAATACTTAAAGAGACCCTGGAGGATGGCACATCTTTTTGCAGTGGTGCCCAGTGACAGGACAAGAGGTAATGGGCACAATGGGTAATGAGACCATAGGAAGTTCCATGTAAACATGAGGAGGAACTTCTTTGCTGTGAGGGTGGCAGAGCACTGGAAGAGGCTGCCCAGAGAGGTGGTGGAATCTCCGACTCTGGAGACATTGAAAACCCGCCTGGACACCATCCTGTGCAACCTGCTGTAGGTGACCCTGCTCTGGCGGGGGAGTTGGACTAGATGATCTCCAGAGGTCCCTTCCAGCCCCTGTGCTTCTGTGATTCTGTGAATTCTGGGTGCTTTCACAACAGTGGAGCCATCACACGGAAAGCTGAAGCAGGAGCAACCTCCCACCGCACCAGCAATGTATGTTTTGCTGATGTAAATTATCCCTTTTGAGGAATGCACAAAGCAATGCTGTGATTCACGTGGCTTAGCCTGTGTCCATGTGAGCTTTAATAGTGCTTAAAATGGACTTATATTTGTACAGCTCTCTTAGAGAGTTTGGGAACTTTGTAAATAGCCTTTTTCCTGTTTCCGATTGAAAGCATACCTGGGTGTTTCAAAACCACCTTATGGACAGCAGACGTGGCGTGGCACATCTCTGAACTATGAACACATGTCTCTGCCTGAAGGAATCAGCAATTTATGAGTAGAGATGGTGTGTGTGAAATAACACAACATTTGGCTGTGAGGGTTGGAAGCTAAATGAGGACCCAAAGAAAAAGGGCTGTTTGAAGATGCTTTTGACCGGCCATGGCCCATTTCTGTGCAAACTTTCTGCTGGGGTTTAAAAGGGGTATTTCTGTGTGTTCAGGCAGCCACAATGCTGACCCTCCACCTGTGGCCAGCTTGCTGAAGGCTGAACCTCCTGACTACCCTCTGAGCTACCACTGCCCTGGGGACAGGAGCCCCATGAAACACCCTCCAACCAGAGCAGTGAGCACCAAACGTGACTTCCCATCGTTCCCTTAACTGGGACCCATCCCAAGAAAAGGCTGTCACAATCCCCCTTGGAAAGTCAGGACTCAGGTTATACACTTCATCCTGCTTTTCTCCTAAAACCAGCATGAGGGAAGTAACTGTAGGGCAAGAACTGAGCTCTTGCTCTGTATCTCATTCAGCATCAGCCAAGCCTCGCACGACAGTGACAGCTGGCCCCAAAAATACTACCAAATATTTCTTTCCTTCTCTTTTCTATTATTTTTTTTTTTTTCAGATAATAAATGAGGAAGTAATTTGTTTACAAGCCACTTTCTCTTTTTCTCTGCTGGGTGCTTCAGATGTCAGCATGATAGAAGAGCAGGGGATTTGCAGTACATCTTTGTGCCTTGGCCAAGGATCTGCTGCACAATCCACTATCGCTGGGGACATTTGCATGAGAGCAGGGCATCCAGCAGTTGCTTTCATAGGTTCATATCTGTCCACGCAGAGAAATAGCCGCAGTCCCAGCAGTAATAACCTCTTGTGTTGTAACCCGTGCCTTTCTCCATCTGCAAACCAGGTGGGTGTATTTTTGGGGAAGGTTATTTTTGGCTTGAAATATGAATCGCATTGCAGAACGCTGTTAAAGATAGAGGCAATTTTTGCTTCAGTGTAACTAACTAAAATTAAATCTATGTGGAAAGTACAGAACTGATCTGGACTAGCAACATCAAGGCAGAAACTGCCTTATCTCTGTATCTTATCAAATTTTAAACTGAGATAGCTAGAGGTATCTAGTCAAATAATTTGATATAAACAAACAAACAAAGAAGTGCAGTGTTTTGTTGTACTTCTCTGTTATATTAACTTCCAACTCTGGTGACTCCTGTTATTTATTCTATAGACAGGATTAAATTCTTGTCTCTGGTTTGTAATCACATGAAGCACTTCGGAATATCCCTTTTTCCTATGCCTGGATCAGTAATTAATTGGCCCAGATGGGTAGAAATGGACCTTCTTTTAAAGGCCTGTGCCATGATAATTACAATCTTAACATAAAATCATCCTCCTCTTAGTAGAGAAGCTAAGAAGAAAACCATTTATAAAAGAATTATTTTCCCTCCACACATCCTATCAGAACAATAGTTTAGGAAGAATATAACCTGGGGTTAAAATTCTCCTGATTTCAACAACCAGCAATAAATATACTTTTATTTGAATTCCATTTCTGCAGACCAGGATTTCTGAAGCCCTCCCTGTTGTCAAGAACTTAACTTCTAAAATACATCAAGAAAACACAGTGAGAGCCAGCCAAATTAGTCGAGTAGTGAACACCTTGGAACACCCTCCCACCTTAACGTTATATAGGTATGTGGAACATTATGGCAGTTATGGGTCTAAGTTTCTGTGGATAGCCTCAAAAGCTATAAATCAGACTATTTACGTTAAAACCCAGGACGTTCTGAGTTTTCTGATTTTGTCACGTTCCTTAAATCAAAGTGAAGGAACACTGTTCATTTCCAATTGAAAATAAATTAGTTATTATAAAATGAAGAGGTTAATAGAGATCATGAGTCCGAGAACTCTGTCTGAGAGTGTAAGTCTTTATTTGTGTTCATGATACAAAATTTCTCCATTATTTATAGGAAAACATGCAGAAGACATTTTTCCAGATGACTCTCTTTATAAATAATTTTTCTAGTTACAATATATCACCCCATTCCTCTTTACATCCAAGTGATTTCTTCTGATTTATGTAGCATGGAGCTTTACTGTAGAAGGTCACTGGAGAAATTTAACTGCAAAATACTCTTCTTTGGAAACACCTTGGACAGCTCTCAATATTTTATTGGTTTAGTGGTTTATTTTCTTTAAACCAAGTGCTGTTGTAATTTATCCATTTCAAACATCACTATAATTTATTTGCATTGCTCTCAAAATAAGAAGTGACAACTTTTTACAGTTATCTGAAATGGAGATTGAGACAAATGCTAGCTTTTGAGAGCTAAGACTCATAAAAATTTAAGAATAATTAGTTCCTATTTCTGTGCTACTCACCATGCCAGCATCTGTCCCAGTTTAAATCAGTTCTTATAATAACATCAGATTAAATTGTATGACACTGCAGAGGACTTGAAATTGTTGAAAGAAGCCAACTGAGTTTTTTTCTTATACTATCACCACCATCTCTATCTGTTTATATGGATTCTTACAGGAAAGTAGAACAACTACTGTGATCCCAAGTGTTGGAAATGACTGTAACTTCAGTAGGAGCGATGCAGTGCACAGGCAGCCCTGAGGATCAGAAAGGCATAGCGTTATTATAAAAACATCTGTTTGATCCTGAAGCGATCTATTACACACAGTTTGGCCAAACCCTCTGTGTGTGTTTGTGCATGCACTTATATGAGCGAAGTACTATACGGAGAGATTTATGTTATATTCATCAGCTTTTCTATTTTACGGTTTTTGAGATGATGGATCCTTTCTCTGAAATGATGGATAATAGTTCCAAGGGGAAAATCTACAACTGGAGGACAAGCAGGTATTTAGGTTTGTGCCTGGGAACTGATAAAATATTGCGGCATATACATAAGAAGAACTTTGGGATGATGATGGGTTTTGCTATTTGTGTAGAAATATTTCATCTGTGTACTTTGTCTGCCTCCCCCAGTGAATGCCAGTGAGATTTCATGGTGAAACACATCATTTACCCAAGCCTTAAAGATGGAGAATGCTCTCCTAAATGCTGAGAAAACACAGCGGTGATAAACTGGCAGTTCTGTAAAGTTCAGTCTCTAGTTGAACAAACACCAAAAACATAAAGTTGAGACTTCATTATGTGACAGCTTCTGTGAAGAGTGTCATAAAGGTAAATAAGATCCTCTCCCAGCTTTTCCTACTGGGCCAACACTTAGGGAAGCATGGATTCACTACAAGTTTGGAATTGAAAAACACTACTTTAATTTGAACTTTTAACTACTTCTTTTTCTTTTCATATTTGGTTTTCAAATCTTAGGAATAAGACTTAATTTTTTTTATATCTTTTTCCCCAGTACAGTAAAATATTCCAGTATGTAATTAACTTTAAGCATTTGATATAACCCACTGATTATTTAAAATAAACAGGTGTGTATGTGTTTCAGTCTCAGGATGCTCAGAGACTTTTATGAAATATACTGGAGAATACAAAAATAGTATAAATGAAGTGTCCTTACTTTGGATTGTATACTCCTCTTTGGGTCATGGCACTAGTTTTTATCTCCCACGAAGAATTAATTCTGACTCACTTACCCTATTTAATTAGAAACGAGGTAACCCTCAGAACATTTTCCATAACAGCAATGTAAATGACATGAAAAAAGTTTTTTTACACTAACAAAAATTAATTTAGTCTTAGAAATTTCTTGTATGGTCACTCCTGTTTGGTTGGACTGAAATATAAACCTAATTACAGATTGTGTTTTCTAAAGGCCTTCATGTTTAACATACGCGTAGAACAAGCTGAATTGTAGAGACAGAATTTTTGAGTAAGGAGTATAACTTCTGTCTCTGTGAACACAAAATTTACAGTGTCTAATTTATTGCTGGAGATCCAGGCAGTAAACTACTCAAAATTCACAATGACTAGGAAGCCTAATTTCTTTCTGTAAACCATTTTGTCTTTGGAAATATCTTTCAGATCATTTTTCATCAAATAAACCAAAAAGTTGAAAATTGTCATAGCGGTGATGTTTCACTTTGTTTCAGTATTAACCACAAGAAATTGTGGTTTTTCTGAAAGGACAGGTAATACCCATAATCTTTGCTCATGCTCTAATACGCTGCATCGCGGCTGGGGAACTCAGAAGCCCAGCAACTGTTGACTGAATTGTCCTGAATCTCACCAATTTCACTGCAGTTCACCAGAGAATATGAGAAATAAAACTGATCAGGCTGCTGTGGAGTGGCCAAAAGGCCACTCGCACATTTTCACTACTGCTGTCCAAAGAAGGAAAGTTATAAAGTGGAGGAAAAAAAAAAATGTTTGCTTCAGTTTGTGGCTCTTAGGAATTTTGCAATCTTATTACATGGTTGGTCTTGCAGTCAGAAAGCCTTGGTAGCTGCAGTGGTGAGCTAGAAAGGATCTACACACAACGACTGGATTGCAGATAAACTCTTGCCTGAAGCCAACTGCATGTTCATCAAAATCGAGCAAAGTTTGCTACATATCCTAGTGTTGGCATACTGAGAAAGTCCAGATTAAATGTGTCTTTTCAGAATTTTTCAAGTCATCAGCTCTATTTAAAACATAGGCTGAGGAGTGTTGTAAATTTTATTTTTTTTTTTTTTAAAAAAAAAGGAACCTGGGGACTGGGAACCAGCTCCCTTGCATAATGTCACCTTGGTCCATGTCACATTCATTGGTGGCTTGAAGTCTTACAAACTTCTTCTCTCTGTGACATTTTTACCTTCTTGAATTTATGTTTTTGTATTCTTTGAACTGTAAGGTCTCTGGAGTATTAACGACCTGACAGCATACAATTTTATCATGCCTCAAAAAATAGAGCCACAACTAGAGTACAGAATACTAAATGATTCTAATGTGTTAACATACGCAAATAACATAAAGTCAGGTATATAAATAAGTTATATAATAAAAATTTTCCAAATAAGATATACACATACAGTTATATACATATATATGTATGTATGTATATGCAAAACTATATAAATATTCTTGGAAGTGTTTGAAAAAAATATATAAATATCCCTGGAAGTGTTCAGGGTCAGGTTGGACAGGGCTTTGAGCAACCTGGTCTAGTGGGAGATGTCCTTGCCCATGGCAGGGGGGTTGGAACTAAATGATCTCTAAGGTCTCTTCCAACTCAAACCAGTCTGTGATTTTACAATTCTATGATTTGCAAAGGCGGAGATATGAAAGCACGTTTTTCAGTAACATCTTCACAGTTGTATATTAATTAGAGTGCTTTGGTTTCTGCAAGTTATTTTCACATTTGCACAGTACTTTATGCTGTGATCATATTTATTATTCTTCACTGACTCCAGAGTAATCTTGTTAATTTAGAAATCAAAAAGTAGGTTTTAACACTGGAATGTTGCAGGGGTTTTGGTGTTTCTTAGTGAACAGTTGATTTTTCTTCTGTTTTGTTTTGCTTTACCCAGTTGGCAACCTTGCAAACTCAGATCAGGATCTGATCGGGAGATGTTAATGAAGCAGTCATTATGGTTCTGTGATGTTTATATGACAATAAAATTAAACAAAATTTAGTTCCTTGCTAGCATAAAAAAAATAAAGATACACTTCTTATTTTAGTAGATTTTATGCTAAACAAATATAGTCATCAAAGTTGGTTAGTGTTGTGTTCATTTCACTAATTTTATTGCTTTTGTGGTACATGTAACTCAGTCAAGACCACAACAAACTATTTTTCTTAATTCTGATAGATTTGTTGAGACTAAATTTTTGAAGTTGAAGATGATACGATAAACTCTTCCATGCGCTGTAACTTGGCTAAAATACTGTTGAATAACTTTTAGGTTTGACCTTGTACATGGCAAAATAATCTCATGGCTTTAATAAAATATAGGGTGATAAAAAGATTGAATTTATAGTTTCATCTTCTCTTCCAGTAATACATTGTTAGGGTGTATTAACTTGTAAGTGTATCTGCTAGAAATTGGTTATTAGAGATACACTATGTGGGTCAATATTCCATCAATAATTCACAATGTAATTTAGAAGTATAATTATATTCAATATATTACTATACTTTGCTGCTTTGGCTCAAGAATATCTTAAGATTCATAGCAAGATATTTTTATTTATTTATTTGGAAGATCACAAGTTTATCTTGAGCAAACTTCAATTCTTTGTGAGTCAAACAGGTAGTCACTAGAATCGCTGTGTATAATTTTATTTGTAAACTGAACAAAGCTCCTATTTCAGTAGAGAATAGGAATATGAGATCTTGTAATGTACAGTGCCAAAGATCTGGTAGAATCAGCGAGGCACTTGCAGTCTCTTGCATTTGTAGTGCTGGAGAGAAAAAAATCCTGCTCATTTGCTGTGTATATATATTTTCTGTTCCTGCCTATGAACTACGGTGTTCAGATAACCTGTGCCCATCTGGTCTAGTTTCCTTACAACCTCCGTCACCACGTTACTGAACCACCACAACAAAATGAAGAACTGCACCGACTCTGCCAGAACAGAACCATGTTGTCCTCCTGTTTCATTCAGTCATTCTTTTCCAGTTGCTTTTCCCCTCCCTCTCCATTATGTCCCTTCCCCCGTCACGCAGCTAGCCTTCATTATTGCGGCATAATTTGTTCAAGGGGAGGAGAAGGAGGAGTGTTCTGCTCCAAAGATTGCCAGGCTGAGGCTGACTCTGTTTTCTTGTGATAAGGAGTTAGACTCTCTATTTTTTTCCACTAAGCCATTTCTGATTCAAAGTTGTGCCCTGTCTTCCATCTGTCTAGGTGGCTCACAAAGGAAGGAGTGAATTCTTGGTACCTCAGCCTTGGAGATTAAAACAGGCACACTGAATTGGGTTTGAAGTTCTTTAATTGAGAACCAGTGGAGCATGTGTGAAATACTCTATGCTTTGCTTTTGTGTTATGTGTTGCACACTCTGGAGTTTGTATGCAGTGTTCAAAGTCAATACCCAGTACCGAAGTTAGATTTTACAACCTGAAGTTGAGCTACAAAATGACAGGGAAACCTTCGCTTGCAACCATTTTTGACAGAGATGGGCACAGCTTCCTGGCAAACTGCAAGCGAGAGACGACATCGCTCTGCCAGTTTGACTTACAGCTGGATCATGTCCAGTGATAACGTCTGCGAGATTTTATGAAAACTCAGGGTTCAACTCACAGTTCCGAAATTCTACAGTTCTTTGGCTGAATAATTTAATTTCTCATCTGCTTTTTCCCCCTTGTCAGTTCAAAACATCTGCCTTGGAGAAATGTCAGCATTAAGGGTAGGCAAATAAAAGAAGTGCCTTCCCGTTCTGTCTCTCTGCTCAATTCCAGCCATCCTAAAAGACATGAGGCTTCTGAGTTTAAAAGTCATTTTTCACCAGAACGTTAAACTTCGAAAGAGTCTCTTGGGATTCTTTTATCTCCTAAGAACAAACATCCTTAACCTGCTTTCAGCATTCCTTCAAAATGCAACAATTTCTTAATAAATTTCTTCAGAACTGCTAAAGTCGAAAGTGTTTGGACATAAATCAGGTTAGAAGAAAAAGAAAGAAAGAAAGAAAGAAAGAAAGAAAGAAAGAAAGAAAGAAAGAAAGAAAGAAAGAAAGAAAGAAAGAGAAAGAAAGAAAGAAAGAAAGAAAGAAAGAAAGAAAGAAAGAAAGAAAGAAAGGAAGAAAGAAAGGAAGGAAGAAAGAGGGGGGGAAAAAACCCCAACCCAGAGGTTTCTCTCTGGGTCGTTTTTATGACAGTGGAAGTTCATAGATGAAAAAGATTATGTGAATGATATGAAAAGTTTCTACACAGAGGGAATATACTGATAGTATGAAAGGGATCAGTCCCTGTAGGAAATTAGCTCCTATCCTGAAATAATGTTGATTAAATCCTTTCTTTTCATCTGATCTTGGTCTCTTTGTAAAAGTTCTTAAGGGTATGAACATCTATTCTGCTCTGGTATCAAATCAACCTCAAAAGCAATTTTATTGCTGTGCATACTTTTTAATGCTATAAACTCGATCCTTTAAAAAATAATAAGTCAGTGACACACTCACTAAAAACTGAACATCTTGAAATTAGTATGGCTGACAGCTGTAACTGCAGAAAATCCAATATTTCTTGCTTCATGGTAAGATCTCTTTCTCGGTTTCAACACCAAGCGTAGTATCAACCTGATCATGGAGCACGGCTGAAGTAACAGAGCATGATACGGTTTCTGTCTACCTTGCTACTTTACCTGAAACTAGGCAATTCCTTGAGCTAGACCCCCAACCTGAGGCAGGTGCATGGGGTTTGTCACATTTTGATGCGGTGGAGAGCACTGGCACTGTGTCAGAGCTAAATCTGCTGCAAAGATTCACTCAGATCTCTGCTAATTGTGTGATCTTTTACCTGCTCATCTTTGACAGCCAGTTCCTATTCTTTTCTGTTCCTCTTTATCAGGTCTTTGGAGAGCTCAGATTCCATGTTTCCTACGTTTAGTTTTTAAAAATAAAGGGGAGGGATTTTTTTTCCTGCAAACATTAAGAATGGTACAAGTTTCTTTTTTTTTTTTTCCCTTTCTTGTCTTTTTTTTTTTTTCTTCCTTTAATTAAAAGTGTTAATATCCTGTAAGAGAAGTTAATTTGTTTTAATTATTTCCTGTTATTCATGGAATCTTCATTATTAAGTACCAGGGCACAACACAGTCTTTAAAGTAATTTTTTTCATATTACCTGTGCAAGATATTTAAGTACAGCTCTAGTACCAGGGAGAACTGGAACTTAAGGGCATCCCTTTGTTTTCTCTCTATAGTTTGAGCTCAGACTGCCCTGAATCCATATGGTCCACAGCTTAGTTGGAGTCTGGAGTGAGCTAAACTGCCTCATCCAGCCAGGAAACTTAGGCACAGGATGAGAACGATTCAAGCATGAGCCCAACTCCCTCTGGCAATGGGGAAGCAACCGTCCCCAGGAACTGGCGGTTGACATGGTGGACAAAACTGGGGACACGGCAAGAAAAATGACACCCAGATCACGCAAAGAAATGAAGTGCACAGAATAGGATATTAACAGGTTTTTTTCTGTTACTGTTGTGCTATCCTGAATCCTGCAAACTGTGTACTTGGACATCTGAAGTCGGCAGTTGCACACCTGCTTTTGTTGTAGCCTGGTCAGCATACAACACTTGCTTGTAGTAGTACAGTTATAACGATACTTCCACTGATAGTTCAAAAAATCTATTAAAGAGTAGTCCGAGTAGTATTAAAAATCTTATATGAAAACTACCTAGCTTACACCCCTTTTAACGGGTGCTGTGCTCACCCTTCATGTGTCCTGGGGATCCTCAGCTGGCACTTTGGCAAGCAGAGGGAACTGCCGCAAGTCAGCAGCATCCTGCGCGCTCTCCTGGGAAGAGTTTGGTATCGGTGATACAAATCTCTTCCTTCTCCCAGTTTGAGTGTATTTTCTAACATACTCTGCTTACATGTGCTTTCTTCACCAGTTCCTACCTGAAGTTTGGCTAAGTTCACCCATTAGCTATTAGCTAAACCACCAGAACCTCCTCCCCCCCGTCTAACTTGCGTCTTAGTTCCTCAGTGACCACATGGGTTAGACCTTTATCAGATACAGTGTTCACTGAGCTAAGCTAAAAACAAGTTTGACGATACTCACCTGACCGCTGGGCAATTGTTATCACAGCTAAAACCACCCAAACCGTCTCGACCAAAGACAAGCACAGACAGTTCCCTAAATCCTGCAGTTAGGTCAACACAAAGCCTTTCACTAGCACTGGTGGGGGGGAGAAGTCTTTACCCAGCTACACGACATGCCAGCATCTATGTTTTCGGTCTCGAAGCTCCAAATATTTCAATTTCTCCTTCAGATTTTATCCAGAGCTGCTGCCATCTTGCCCGCACTTAGCAACCTGACACCTGCCTGATGCCTCTGTAGATATCCCTGCACTATCCGTTCCCATCAAAATCATCTGATGGTGTCTGAGGAGGTCTCACCATGTAGAGGCATGGTCTGGGCAAGCACCGCACCGTGCTGTTTGCATTTAAAAGCACAGGAAAGGGGCTTCCAGAAAAGTGTCCTGTTTTTCTTATGATGGTTTGCACTGCTGGTCGCCTTCAGTCCCATCGCGTGTTTGCCTGAAAGAGGGATCGGCAAAAGTCTGAGGCTGCTTCCAGCTACTGCCCCTGGTGTAGTACTGATTTGTAGGTCCCAGTCTAAGGCACTGTATTAACCTTCATCCTCCTATGGACTGGATGGGAGCTGGGACACCAGCTAAGAGCTCTGAGCTGTGCAACAGCAAGTGCTGGGAAAAGCACGGTGTGATATCGGAGAACTTTGGGTGGTCCAGCCCTGAGGGACTCGCTGAGATCTTCCACTTAGGGTGTGGTGGAGTAGAGAACTATCAGAGCTCGCCTGAACCCCTGATTGCAAAGACACCGACATCCTTTCCCTTGCTGAACTTCCTTTATGTTCACAACTGTTTTGGTTTGAGAGCGTCACTCAACTTTGTAAAGTGATGGAATTAGCAGAAAAAATCAAGCCCTAATTCTCAGACCTTGTGTTCCAGTCACTGGCAAAAGTTGCAAGGCTCTGCTGTTTGCAAAAAGATGGAGAAGATCTTATGACATGTTTGGGAAGGGCTGTAGGTTTTGGGGGGGGTTAGGTTTTCTGTTTTGTTTTGTTTTTGTTTTGTGATTGTTTTTGGTTTTGTGTTTTTTTTTTTTTTTTAAATTAACAATCAGTCTCATACCAAACTATTTACTTTTACAAAATACCAACAGGAAATTAGTTATTTCTTTAACCTGCACGTGCCTGTTTCACTGAGAGCAAATCATATGAACAGATTTAACTAGGGTAGAAGAAGAAACATGTTTAACAGGATCATACACTTCCTTCGTGTGTAACGGTAGTTGCATTATGATTGTTCCCATTGCTGGCTGTTCTCTACTGCCAGAATAACAATATGAAAAGTCTAATTTAAAGAAATCAGCATTCCCTGGAAATAAAACATTTCCAGGGGTTCTGGATTAAAAAAAAAAAACAAAAACAAACAAACAAACAAAACCCAACAACAACAACAACGAAAAAAACCCCAAACAAACGAAAAAACCCACAAAAAAACCCCAAACTACCTGACCTGAAGCATTAATGCAATTTATGGGAAGCCCTTGGAGACCCATGTGTTTCTCCTTTTCCTCCATCACACTGTAAATGAACTGTGTATGATAAATTCCATGATGGGAGAGCTCACGCTTTGTGTGTGTTTTACCCATTTATCTTAATCCTTGGACTGTTTATACCATATTACTGTAAATGACCCATTACCTGACTCTGAAGAACTTGATTTTCAGTTACACTACTGTTCCTTAAAACCATTCTGAAGAACATTTTTTCTGTCTCTTTTTCTCTGCCTCTTCAACATTAGATCTTTTCTAAGTGTTTCACATATTGAGATGCAGAATCTAGAACTTGGAAGATCAAAGAGGTTAATAAAGAACAACATGAAGTATCGCTTTGCTAGCAAGGGGCCTGAACTCTCTGTGTTCTCATGTGAAATTAGTTCAGAGGACCCTTTATTGAGTTTGAGCAGAGCTATGTGGTGGGAGAAGAGCTTAAGAAGCCTTTCTGGTAGAGGTTGCATTCATTTAGTGCTGTAGATCTAAGAAAAGGGTGAGTGACGTGTTTTTTCTAAGCACCGCACGATATAAGCGTTTCACTGTAGTTCACTGCTTTGATTGTTTACAGTTGTTCTCATTGCCTGGGTTTCAAAATATTGTTCATGTCTGAACATATTTTTTTGCAGAGAAGTGCCATGTTATTGGGAGTGTCTTGCCTTTTTGGAAAGTCTGGCAATCATTATTTTATTGTTCTTTCTGACAAGAGCCAGGAAGTGGTGCTCAGATGTAGAATCTCTTGTTGAGGTCAGTTAGTGGTGACAGGCATTGCCCGAGTTCCCTGGTCTTCAGGAATGTCAGAATTATTCCAAGTGGAGAAGAGTAATGAAATTCTTGTTGCCACTCTGTGATGAACCTGGAACTGTTGAGCTAATGGAAAGAATGAAAAGTGACATTTGAGATTTGTCTGTAGTATCATGTCCACTGTTAGACACCTGCCTAAAAATTTGTACAAATGTACTTAAATGAACCTTCAATGTCAAAACTGACTTGATTATGTGGTTAACTGACTCTTGTGCTATCAAAATCCTTTAAAAAGGACTGGTTATAAGGCCTACATGGAAAATGTCACAGCTGAACCTCTGTAACATCAATAAAGCTTGTGAGAAGCTTTATGGAAAACCTGGCCAGAGATGGTGAAGGCTGTAATTGATATGTATCACCATGAGATGGTGAGAAACAAAACCACAGTTTGAAACAGTGCATGTGCCTGCTGGGTCTCCAGAGGTTAATGGTTGTAAAGATGGATAACCCTAATGCCCATTAGGAGACACATTTGCTAGACTTCCAGATTGTTCCACCATTGTCAAATAACCAAGTAACTTAAATAGAAACCTTTTGTTTGGAGCAGAATAGTTTACAAGCATTTTCATCTCAAATAAGAAAGTATGTCTTTGCTGTTATGAATCCTGTTAGAAGGGTCTACGTTGAGTTTTAGAAACAATATCACAGTAATCCACTTAAACTGACAATTAAAGTGCGTTTTGCTCATGGCTGGCTTCAGACACACTGTGCAATTTACGAAGTAATAAGAAAAATGTCATTTGCTATATGCAAATTTCTTTTAGCATAAATGAAATATTAGTATTCTTTGTCAATTTAAGTTTACAACTATGGGAAAGACCATTAGTGGGATTTTCTTAGAGCAGTACAAGCTTGCACATGGTTTCTGAAGCTATTCTATATAGTGTCAGAATTACAATGCAAATACCTATGCACAACTTTCCAATACACAATAAAAATAACCATGGACTGATTTGATGTAGCACTGAGTAAATTAGGGAAGACTTGAGAGTAACAGAGTTAAATCAGTTTACAGCTTTACAGAGGAGATGAGACTCAGGCCCTTGCAATGTAGGAAAGCATAGAGGAGTGTAAAATTTCTGTGCTTCACCCTGGGAGGATAATTCTTTGTGAAAATACCTTTATGCATCCAAAAGTCATACAGCCATTGCTTCCTAATTTTGCCATTTCTAGAATCCAGAGTTTCTGATCAGACATTTATGTGTTCCTTAGTGTGAACACAAAGATGGTAAATCCCATATTGAATTATCGAGGATTGCAGCATATAAGCAAATGGAATGGTTAAACTTCTTAGAATGTTTCTATTTTCCAGAGTAACACGAAGAGTAATTCTTTCTGACATGTAGGGACTACGAGTTACCTATTCCAGAAATGAACATAATAACAATGTTAAAATTACCACAAAACAAATCAAATAAAGGTCACTGTTAGTAACTTGGCTCACAAATAAAGACATTGCACTGTAGTTTTCTGTTCTCCATGTAGGAGTTAAATCTGAGATTTTCCTGCAAATCTAATGGAAATGGCATTTTTGTGGCCATGTATGGCTTTTGCAGCAGAGCAATTTAGAGAAAATCTGAGCTGAAAACTCTGAATGAGCAAATTACGTTATATGTGAATATTTTTTTCACCTTCTGCAGTTTTTTTCTTCCCATGAAACAAACTAAAAATTTGTATTACTTCATGGAGAAGACATTTTTTGTGGAATATTTGGCAACTCTTTTACCAATATATCAGTACTTCACTGTCATGAGTAGAATTTGTAAGAAATATGTGAACTATTTTTTTAAGGAAAGACACAAACCAGTCAATTTATACAACCCAGTTGCTAGAATATAGTTAAGTTAATCATAATGGTTATTCACAGTGTCGTTATTTATTCGGACTATATTAAAATCTACGCATAAATTTCATTTCACCAAATATTTAAAGATTTTTCTGAAGCATCTAATTTAGGAAGGTGAATTGAATTCTATCTTTAGTCAGTGAAGAGGTATGAGCACTACCTGAAGAAGATGCCAGACTGAAGGCACTCCAGTGAGACTTCTTATTTTCAAATTATTCTGTGTAGCAGTAACCATGAAACTCCTTAGCTGCCTACACTACAGCAATGTTTTGCTATAAGAAATCAGGTTGCTATACCTACAGAGTTCATTATATTACCACGTGCAGACGTCAATCTGTTTTTTAGAAGGTATAGAATCATAGATTCACAGAATCATAGAATTATAGAATCACAGGATCATAGAACAGTTTTGGTTGGAAGGGACCTTTAAAGGTCACCTAGTCCAACTGCTCTGCAATGAGCAGGGACATCTTTGACTAGATAAAGTTGCTCAGAGCCCCATCCAACCTGACCTGGAATGTTTCCAGGGATGCGGCATCTACTACCTTTGTGGGAAACCTGGGCCCGTGTTTCACCACCTTCCTGGTAAAAAATTTCTTCCTTAAATCTAATCTGAATCTACCCTCTTCCAGTTTAAAACCATTACCCCTTGTCCTATCACAACAGACCCTACAAAAAAGTCTGTTCCCATCTTTCTTATAAGCCCCCTTTAAGTATTGGAAGGCTGCTATAAGGTCTCCCTGGAGCCTTCTCTTCTCCAGGCTGAACAACCCCGACTCTCTCAGCCTGTCCTCATAGCAGAGGGGCTCCAGCCCTCTGATCATCTTTGTGGCCTTCCTCTGGACCTGTTCCAACAGGTCTGTGTCTTTTCTGTGCTGAAGGTTCCAGAGTTGGACACAGCACTGCAGGTGGGGTTTCACCAGAGTGGAGTAGAAGGCCAGAATCACCTCCCTCGACCTGCTGGCCATGTTGCTTTTGATGCAGCCCAGGATACAGTTGGCCTTCTGGGCTGCAAGTGCACATTGACAGCTCATGTCCAGTTTTTCGTCCACCAGTACTCCCAAGTCCTTCTCAGCAGGGCTGCTCTCCATCCCTTCATCCCCCAGACTGTACAGATACGGGGGGTTGCCCTGACCCAGGTGCAGGACTCTGCACTTGGCCTTGTTGAACTTCATGATGTTCACACTGGCCCACCTCTTAAGCCTGTCCAGGTCCCTCTGAACGGCATATCATCATAGCATTGCCTGATTTAACCTATTGCTGTTCATAAGCCAGGTATATTTCCTGTGACTCCAGTTCCAACCCATTCAGAGCTAAGTGAAGGACCCGTCCTATGTCACTGCATCCCGTGGGGAAGAAATACCTTAGAAGTTCTTCTAGACATCAGAAAGTCATCTCCAAAGACAGAAACATTAAGGAGTTCATTAGAATTGCGCTATGCTCACTGACTAATGTCCTCTACAACAGCAGGATGCTGAGATATACCACAGGGTATACTTCCACCTACGCGGCTGTTGAACAGGTTTGTTACTTCCTCGCAGATATCAGAGTGACAGTGCAGGTGCTAATCAGGCCTGTGGGTCTGAGCAGGATAACGGTTGGCTCATCTGCTGCAACCTGACAGCTGAAATTGCTCAAAGAGTTTTGGGCTTTAACAGAGGTACGCGTTGCCAAGAGAGTGCTCTGGTGCCATTTATCTGCCAATCTGCTTGGGGACCATGTTGTTGTTTTCCAGACTGCGCGGAGAGCATAAAAAATACCCTGTTTGTATTCTAGTCAGGTTCTCCTCGTTACAAAACAGCACCGAGGGTACTTGGCACTTCAAAAGAGGTGACCCAAAGCAGTTTACCTGTGACTCCTTGTACGTTCTTGGCGGATGAGAAAAATAGCAAGCTCCTAAGCACCATGCGACAGTGAACTCTTGCAAATAGGACAAATTGATTTTGTACTGGAGCATTCCTACTGAGAGGCACTGGCTCTGACTGCTCCATGATTTGCTGTGAACTTTTCATTGCTTAAATATCAGAGGCTCTCAGTTTTGAGGTTTCCATTTTAAATCCCAAAGTCCAGATTCTGCTTTCCTGTTCTGTCACTTAGCTGTATGTTACTCCGTAAGTATTTCTTCTGACTTCTTCAACTCTTGGGATAATGACACCATTCCCCATGATGATCAGGAGCACCAGGATCTTACTTGTCTTTCTTTGCAATAAGTAGGATGTGTTTGGTTTCATGCATTCTAGTTCTGGAATTTTCTGATTTCTCAGTTTGCCAATAATAATTCTGAGATGTCTAATATTTAGGGCATGGGACTATGTTTGCTACTAAAATTCTGAAAGATTCTCAGAAGTTTTTGACAAAGGAAGATAAATTAAGTTCAGCGATTCTATGTCTGGTTTAGTGAAGGTAAATATTTTGAGTGAGTTTTATCTCAGCCAACTTTCATCATCTAAAATGTGGGTGTCCAGTCAAAGCTAAAGGGCTAAGGATATTCAGGAGAATATCTCATATCTTAGAAACCCATCCTGCAGGGTGTAAGTCACACTAGCCATGCTTGTCTTGTTCTTGACTGTGTAAGGTACTGGAAACCTGGTTAGTGTAGAAGATGATCTTGTAGCTTCAGAAACCAGAGTGAAATAAATATTGCCAGTTTCCTCCTCCTCCAGCCTCTACAAGCATGTCAGGGTAACCCAATTTCAAGAGGAAAATGATAGCATCAGTCCCAGGTGGAGTGTTGGCTGCAAAAACAACAGGTGCAAAAGCAAATCTAAAATTCCTGGCTTCTTTATGCTTTCATCTTCACGGTGCAGACTATCAACACATTTGCCAGCAATATGTCCTAATAAAAAATATGTGTTTTCAGATAAAAAATTGTACAGAACTAGGGAAGATAAAAAAAAAAAAAATCAAGTGCAAAATAAGAGATGGAACTTTATCAGGATCATAGTATTGAAAAGCCAATTTTTTTTCTCACTCGGTTATCTTTGTGGCATGGAAAAAATATGAGTTTTCCCTGTGTTAATTAAAATGAAATATTGATTGTGAAATACTGCAATTTGCACTCACCCTTCTGTTCCACAATACATTGTATAAGTGGGTAGCTGCATTGCTAGTTTATTACAAATACAGGCTGAAAACAAATAGTGTTAATCTTTAGCCCATAAAGTATGAGACCTCACACCACTTTGGGAAAAATGAAGTAGGAAACTGAAGCCTTCTTTAGGGATAGAAAGATGGAGAAACATGAAGTGTTAACACTTCCTTTATTAAGTATTTGGATTTTTTAACTCAGCATAATCTATTTCAATGTTTTTAGCACTTCAGTATATATTTCAGTCATCTTCTGTGGGATATTAATAAAGGCAAGCTCCTTTATGATCCCTTCTTCCCATCTCCTTCTCTCCCTCTCTCCCTTTCCTTCATGTCCCTCTCTCTTCCTCCCTGTTTCCCTCTCCCTTTTACTTCTCACAGCACTGGGATATTATAGACAGATATTTCTGTAACTGTATTTGTAGTGTTATGGTTATCCCTATGATACTTATTTTAATAAAACTGAGCAATCATAAAGTACCTACTTTTCAACTTTCTTTTCTTTTCCCAAAGAATGATAATTTACTTCATGATATTGTTCAGATTAACATACTTCTATGCCGACATTAGGTCTGTTGTAACAGTTTTATAATCAAATGATCACTGTTAGATTGTCATTTCAGAATTTTGAGTGGATCTTTCTTGTCAGACCTTTTCTGTGGTGTGGAATAAGATGACGACGAGTCCTGGTTATCAAACCTGACTGCAGGACTAACGTGGTAGAGTAGACCATTTAGGGCGAAGGCAGCCAGATACTTAAGATGGTATAAATTATCACGGCTCCATTGAAGTCAGTTGTTAGACATCACCTAGAACTCTTAAACACACATTGTTTATAAAAATGCAAGTAATTTGTACTGCTGGGTTGATCGTTGTTTTGTGGTTTGTTTTTATTTTCATTAACCAAAGGAAGGAGGAAACAGAGTTATGTTAAAAAAAATATGTTAAAAGACACTTTCAGTGTCTTTCAGATTATTAAAGGTGTCTCCTGGTACTTTATAATATATTAACTTTCTATATACAAAGAACAGTAAAATGGGCCTTCCAGTTTTTCACTGATACATTTGTGCGATATATTGCATGGACTCAGGATGGGACTATGACACTCAAGGGAAGCTCGCACAAATTTTCTCTACTGGTTGGACTGGACTGCAGCCATTCTGTAAAGTATGTTAGTCAGGTGACATGATATTTCCTGTTATTTTAAACAAAAGATGTATTTAATCAGTTAGCTTATCAAACCCAAAGATGAAAATTAGCTGTGTAGCTCTACACACCATTTGTAACTCACTTGTGCTGAGTTGAAGGGTAGAAGGCTTCCTTCCCAGATGTTTTATTCTTGGCAACTTCGTCAAAATGCAATACACCGAGCAAGAGATTTAATTTAGACTTAATAATTTGAGTCCTTAGAGACAAAAAATGCATGATCCAGACAGAACTCAAGTGCAGCTTAAATGCTACAGTACCTGAAACTTTTGGAGCAGATGAGGATGTGACAGGTATGATCTGCCCATAGCAGCTGGTATCTTCTCCAAGTTACAAAGGAAAGCAACCCTCCTTCCTCTTTCTGCCAAGAAACTTCCCCGGAATTGACAGTAGAGATTTTCTGGATCCAGTATGTCAGCTTGGCCCAGACAGAATGACAGTAGCCAAACACCTGAAAAAGTCAATTCTCAGTGCCACAAGAGAGGGTGCCTTCACTTACTGATGTGCTGCCTCTAACACAAGCCAATTTCCAAAGCCAGCAGAGAGATCAACCTCCAAATACGTATATTTTAAACTTGGATGGTGAAAGAAAGAGCGAAATAAGTGTCATAATCCTGGTAGGAAGCTTCTGAAGAAAGAGTTGTGCAGATCTTCAAGTCTTATACGTGTGATGAAGGCAGTGCAGATGATCCTGTTTTCCCTGAGAATCTGGAAATCGATGAGGAAAATTGATAGATTAAAAAATTCCTTAGCCAGAGAGATCAACACATCCATCTGTTCAGCCCTCTCTTTTTTTCGTGCACACAGACACTGGGTTAAAATGTAGTTTTAAGGCAGACACTATAATTTCATTTTTAAAATGCTAAGTGGTGGGAGAAGAGTCCACCTCTTTTTCCATAAACTTTTCTAGTGCTTATTTATCACTGCTGCCTAGTATGGGGTATCATTTCAAGTTTCAATGGGTGTTGTTTAGAAAGAGAAAAAAAAAAAAAAAAACAAAACCAAAAAACCAGACACTGGAATATCTTATGTAGTGTCAGCAGAACTGAAAAATTTACTAACACAAATCCCGGCTATGGATAAATTTAGACAGGAAATAGAACTTAGTTTCCAACTATCAGAGGGACGATATTCTGCTACTTTTTATATATCTAAGGATCATACTGTTCCTTAGTGTTCCTGGTGAAGCATGATGACCCAAAATGCATCTCTGAGTCAGTGCTTTTGAAGACAGAGTTCTATGGTGTAGACACAGCCTTTGTTATTCCCAGATGTATTTTCTTGATTTATAAAATATTTTGTTGGACTGTAAATCACACTATGACAGTAACTTCTCTTCATTATTATTTTTCTATCCCAGCAATATTTAAAAACTGGTCAATAAAGACGGTATTTTTTCTTAGCTGCTTATAAAGACGTGAAAGGTTTTGTGTTAGACACCAGGCAGGGAGTCTCATGAGAAAAAGCCTAACATATTGGCATTTCCCCCTAAGTACTTCGTACAGACACTTGCTCTCTTGTCGTTGTCCATTCCTACTCGGAAAAGCACTTATGTACCTATTTCGGCTCTGTTGACTTCAACAGGAAGGAGCCATGCTTAGACTGAGAGTTCACAGCTGCTCAGTTGTTGATTCCTGGAAAATGACTGAGACATGGAGCAAAACAAATTATTTGTAAGCATCTAAGGAAAAAAAAAAGGAAAAAAGAAAACAAGAAAACATAACAACAACAAAATGGAACTAGGACAGGACAAACAGTTAATATGGATTTGTCAAGAACAAATACAGTAAAAACTGAATCCTTTCTGTGACAGGGCAACAGGTCTTACACATAGGGCAGAAACAGTAAATGTCGTATTTATTGATTATAATGAGTCATTTGACACTGTTTCACATGATGTTCTCGTGAAGTAGTCACAGATAAACCAACCATTCTACGGAAAATTAGCTGAAGATCATTTGAGAAAGAAAAAAAAAAGCCAACAAAAAACTTACAGATCTGGAAGGTTAGACTTCTGTAGAAAAATCTAAATGCAGTGGGGAATGACTTTTCCATAAAGAGGACTTCATACAAAACAGAGAATTTTAAAGAGAAAAGGACTTGCCTTATGCATAACAACTCTGAAGTATGATCCCCTCCTCTTCATCTTCTATGAGGAAAAGTTGAAGGACTTGGGTCTTTTTAGTCTGGAGAATAGAAGACTGAGGGGGGATCTCATCAATGCTTATAAACACCTGAAGGGAGGGTGCCGGGAGGATGGGACCAGTCTTTTTGCAGTGATGCCCAGTCACAGGACAAGAGGTAATGGGCACAAACTTGACCGTAAGAAGTTCCATGTAAACATGAGGAGGAACTTCTTTCTTTTGGGGGTGACAGAGCACTGGAAGAGGCTGCCCAGAGAGGTGGTGGAGTCTCCAACTCTGGAGACATTCCAAACCCGCCTGGACGCCATCCTGTGCAACCTGCTGTAGGTGACCCTGCTCTGGCAGGGGCGTTGGACTAGATGATCTCCAGAGGTCTCTTCCAACCCCGGTGATTCTATGATTCTGTAGGCAGTATTAGGTTAGAAACTGTGAGGAAACCACATAGAGTCACAGTGTGCAATTAAGTGATGTTTAATTCAGAAGAAATTTAAGCTATGTAATCGTCCCTCATAATACTTAAAATATGTAGTAAGTCTAAGATTCCTCTTATTTAACCATAACATACTAACAGTTTCCTGATAGATTCCTGACTTTGCTTAGTATCGTATTTGTATAACTGAAGGTGACCCTTGAGTTAGGACCAGGCCACTTTGCCTGTCTCTGGGGCTGTACAGATTGCTCATTACTACTTTGAACTTGGAAAGTCTCGCAATTCTGATGCCTAAATTAGGTACTGTAACAGGCAATCTGAATTCAAGCTGCTTAGCATTTGGGAACCTGAGCCTTACTGCAAGGAAATGGGACAAAACCACTCTGGGTTTTTTGGGAACCCGTCCTGTAAGACCAAGATACAAATTTAAGACTTAAGTAGAGCTAGTAAAAATAGTGCTATTGGTGGTTCTCAGAAAGGAAGTGATTTCTGAAGTCAGATCTGACAAAAGTCCGCAATGTATCAGGAAAGGAAAAGGACTCTAAATGTAGGAAATACCATAGAAAGAGGATTAAAAAGTGAACCAGGGAACATGCTAAGAGAGTACGTAAAAATCATTTGCATTTTCAAAGCACTGCTTAAAAATATTAACAGAGTAAAAAAATAAATAAAATTCTGCAATTAAAATTGTGGTAAAGCTGGAATATCATTAGTGATATTTTTTTACTCCTCTGGCCAAAATATGTTTGGTTTTAATTACAAAGTACCTTTAAACCAGACAATGCCCAAAGTATGTTTTTTACTAAGTGTGTATGCATGCAAAAGAACAGAGCAACAATAAAGCTCAGCTTTAAAAAAGAGGTAAAAACAATACTTACTTAATCAGTGAAAACAGCCTGAAATAATATCGGATTGAAATCCGGACAGGCTAGTAAGGTTAATGCCTCTGTACTTTAAGAACTGACATGATTTTCTTAATGCCCTCAAGTGGTCAGGACTGCAATTTTACAGCTGTTCAGAAGGCAACACTTCCAGGAGTAGAATGGCCCCTGTGATCATGCCCGTGGCAGTGGTTAAATGCTCAAGATAGAAGAGAAGTTCTTGCTCCTGAATTGGCGACACTATGACTTGCAGCACCTGGATTTACTTTGAAGGCGTCCTGTTTGAGTATTGACCAAGTCTGACCTCGCTTGTCCTATGAGACGCTAAGATCATAACCCAAGGTAGTATGGCTGCAGGCCATCAGTATCAACACCCAGAGGGTTTGGCTGTCTTTCCAGTTTGTCTTTGGATGTGTCTTCTCTTTCAAAAATTGCTTATCTTTTTATTTACTAAGATACATGATTTCAGTTAATTTTTAGAGAGACTGACTATAGATGGATTAAGTAACCTTCCTGCAATACTTTCAGCTGTAGGAAACATTTAGTTTTCATATTAAAAAGAAATATGCGTTCTTAAGGGACAGAACTGAGATCAGAAAGTATTTTACTTCTTAGCAACCTTTATCTTTTCTGTAAATTCACACCTGCTCTGCATTTTTGACCACGCCAGTTCTAGCTCTACCCAAGTTGTGAACTGTCCTGTTTTCCTAAGACTGTTTTTGGTGCTTATAGTTCTGTTATTCACAGATGTGGTCTGTAAACAAGCTAGTTTGAGATGCATTACTAAACATTCCCCATGAAAAACAGTAACACATTCTTATAAAAAACAGAGACTTAGTTTTCATTCCTTCTGCTTTGTAATTAACCTCTGAGGGCTCAGAACACACAAAAAAAATTGTTTCCTCTTTATAAAAAGATAAGCTTTTTTTACACATATTGACTTGGAAACTTAATAACTAGATCAGATATATTTAGTAGATTATACAGGTCATTTTCACGCCTATTAAGTGTCATTCTATTGTATGAAAATTGACTTTCCTAGATCTCCTCATTTTCTAGCCTTGCACTGTTACATTAACAGAAAGACCAGGTTAAATGAAATTTTTCACTGTTTTATGCAAATGCCAAAACGAGATGGTTTTCTCCCAGAAGCAGATACATAGTAAAAATATGCAATATCAATATACTCTCTTTCTTGGAATATTTCCTTTGAATCAATTCTCACAGATCCTGCAAAATTTCTGACTGTAATGGACTCTGATCGCTGTTCATTTAGATAATTATAACTCAAAATTACCTTGTGTTCCTTTCTTGTGTTTGTAATACTAATCTTGCTTCAGTTGTATTTAATGCATTTAGGCTGAATCGAGCTAGGACATGTGTGCGTTTGTGTAGGATTCAACTGCATAACGTGGAGTTTGTTAGCGAATGTCAATATTATCCGTTACCTACCAAGAGAGGTCCTAAGAACCAGGCATGTGCTGTATTCGAGCACCTCTAAAAAGAAATGGATGTGGCAATGAATGTGCTCTCCTCCAGGTTTGGTGGCTGTTTGGCCTAATGGGAAGGGAGAATAGTAGTTACTCTCTTGTGCACAAATACTAGGAAGTCTAGATGAGCTTTCTACCAAGGGTCTAGAAACCTCCAACTTATAATAAAGGTATTTTTATAATAACCAACATTTTATTGATTGTTAATAATAGGAAACTGTTCATCTCCCTGCCTTCCCAGTCGTAGTGTCTTGTTTAAATACTTGCTTTTTCTAGAAGGCTATTCCAAGTATTTTTCCCTTTTCCCTTCAACCATTCTTTATATTCTATTCAGCCTCCTTTTCCTCCTCCCATCCTTCAATAAAATACATGTAAGGATTTTCTTTGCAAGATCAAAGAAGGAATTAAAATGCTGTGTGAATCACTGAAGCATAACACAAAGCGCTCCAGTTACCAGCTCCCTTTGGGGAGCGGGAGAGGAGGAGGCAGGGAGACTTGTTGCGTTTTATAACGAAGTGTATTTCTGAAATCACAACAAGTTCAGTTTGCTATGGGGCCAGCAGGTCTGAGGGCAGCCTTTGTTAGTTAAAGACTGCCAGCAATATAAGTGCAAAGTAACTGTTATTTGTCCAGTACTATTTATTTTTCCTTTTTTTCCCTCCTAGTTCATTCTGGTTTTCCCTTTCTGGAAGATGGTTGAACATAAATAATTAAACCCTTCAACTTCAACCTTCATAGAGTTGTCATGCTGCTCTCTAAAATACCTTCAGAGCGATATGAAACTCATGCTAAATTTCTTCTACAGACTAAAAGCAAATATTTGGGAGTGTTTTTTTGGTTTTGTTGTGTTTTTTTTTTTTTTTTGAGGGGGTGTTAAATATTTTTCTTTTATATTACTATTAATAAACTAAAATAAATTAAATAAATAAAAGTATAACCATCCCTTTGGGGTTTGCTTAGACATAGCAGGGGAGCAGGTAATGAAGAAAATTAAATTATTCAGTCTTAAAATGCCCTGGAAATTTTCAGGAAATTGGAAAAAAACTGGAAAGAGAATAGGGTTCAATAGACTTTAGAGACTGATAACTCCATTCCTGTGTTCCTGTAGGAGCCATAGGGCTTTATCATCTCCAAATCCCCCGAAGGTAATTAGAGCCAGATGACTTTGTTGGCCCTTTGTTCAACCAAAACTAAGACCAAAAAGGAAGGGTTTTGAAAATAAGTAAATGGCAAATGTTTGTGAAATCTTATTTACTACTCTTGATCCTTATTTTTTTTCACTAACTGTGGAGAGCAGGACTAATTCCTCACTCATTAATGGTGTCAGTTGAGAGGAATTGTTGCAGCAGCAGATTAAACCTGGCATAAAAGAGAAATAAGTGAAAAATGTGGGCATGCATGAAGCTGGGCAAAAACCAGGAGCAAAGGACTGCTCCTGACTATCCCTCTGACATCCACAGGCTGATCATTCCATAAAACTTAAAATTTGGTTTGGCTCTGTGATCCTCTAAAACATTTAATCTGCTGACTTAAATACAATTGTTCATAGTTGCCACTCGTAGATAATTCATAGCTTATAGCTCATCGAAATATATTAACTAAAATAACTCTCATCTACTATTCGTAGTTGATCAACTGACCATATCGCTGACCAGATTTGTTTTACATTTTTTGTTGTTCTTTGTCCAGATAGTGATTAACAGTGGCCACTTCAGTGCTGCAGTTGTCTCCCTTTGGCACTCTGCATCCCCTCATGTCGTTACATCCATGCCTGCTGTTTGAAAACTACAGTTACTGACAGTTTAGATGCTTGTCTCAAAGCGGAGATGCCTGGACAAAATGTCCTCTGCTGGTGTATGAAAGTGATTTCTAAAATCCTTTCTGACCTTAAACACTGTGCAAGTAATAAACACTCCGAGATTATAGTGGGTGCTGTTTTCATCTCAGACGTTTTTCAAATCAAGATTAGTCAATTTCACTTGAAAGTTGCACCTAATTTCCAAAAACAAAGGTTAGACTAATGTTGCAAACGGGAATGTATGCTCTTGATCCATCCCCCTCTTTTTCTACCTATAATCAGGAACTTACTTAAAAGAACACTCTTGTAGCACTCGTTTGATCAGTTCTCTGATGGCTTAAAAAAAAGAAAAAAACAACAAAACCAAGCAAAGAAAGCCCAAAAACCCACAAAATTTGTAATGACATATTTAGATTACATTACCTTTTGTGTTTCTAATTGTTTAATTATTTTAAAACACTTTAACATATGTCGTTAGCTCAGAGCGTATCAATAGTTTGCAATTGATAGTGCTCAGTGAAGAAAATGAGGTTCCACAATCCCTACTTGAATCGGACTGCTAGGGCTTTTGTATGTAGAATCATAGAATCATGGAATAGTTTTGGCTGGAAGGGACCTTTAAAGGTCATCTAATCCACCCCCCCTGCAATGAGCAGGGACTTCAACTAGCTCAGGTTGCTCAGAGCTCCATCCAGCCTGATCTGGAATGTTTTCAGGGATGGGGCATCTACCACCTCTCTGGGCAACCTGGGACAACATTTCATGACCCTCATCATGAAAAATTTCTTCCTTAAATCTAGTCTGGATCTACTTTTTTTTCAGTTTAAACCCATTACCCCTTGTCCTATCGCAACAGGTCCCTGTCTTTCTTATAAACCCCCATTAAGTACTGAAAGACTGCAATAAGGTCTCCCCGGAGCCTTCCGTTCACCAGCGTGAACAACCCCAACTCTCTCAGCCTGTCCTCATAGGAGAGGTGTTCCAGTCGTCTGATAATTTTCGTGGTCCTCCTCTGGACCAGCTCTATGTCCATGTCTTTCCTGTACTGAGGACTCCAGATGTAGTCTCCTGTTCACTGAAGTTGCTACTAGACTTTTGAACACTGACCTCCTTGTTCATTTGCAAGCTGCCAAGCTTGTTCTTATATTGAATTATTAATCACATACAGAGGTGTCTTGGCTACAAATACATAATTGATGTCTGTAGTACAAGCCACTGAATTAGGATCTGTGAATTCTTTGGGTTAATGTTGAAAAAACATTAGGCATGTTTTGAGGGAAGGAGAAAGATTTAGAGTGGAAGGTATATGTCCACTGATGGAGAGCCCTATATATGTAGTGAAGGCAGGGTGAGTATACAGATTAGTAAAAATGTAGTTAAATCAGTAGGGCTTGGTTAAAACACGTGAATTTTGTCTGGTCATCAGATTAACAAACTCTCAGTTTTGTGCAAATGAAAGGGTAGATTTTGATGCCATGATGAAAGGGAAGCCAGAGTAGGCTCTTCAGTCACATGAGAACTCATTCAAGACAGTACAACACACAGTACAACAGGAAAACTTTGCTTACTGTTTTCTCTATACCTTTTGCAGCATGACATCAATATTTCTCATATTGCTCATATGCAAAATGAGTTATGAAAATATTTGGCTCTCTCTTTATAAAACATTTATAAACCTTTCTTTGGGGAAGTCGTGTTTTACTTGGGAGTCGTTGATTTTCAGAACATAACATTCTGCATGTACTTGTATACCCTGGTGAATCTTTTTTACTGACTATAACCAAATCAGACTTGTAAAGAAGTGTAAAGAATTGTAAAGAAGTAAATTCTGTGATGGTAAAATTAGGTTTTCGGTGTACAGTTAGACCTGAGTCAGACTGTTCTAAGTCAGTGGAAACCTCTAAAATACTTTCAGGTTACTTGGTTTAAAGTCTTTGTCCCAGTTTCAGCTGGGATGGTGTTAGTTTTCTTCCTAGTAGCTGGTATAGTGCTTGGATTTAGTATGAGAACAATGTTGATAACACACTGATGTTTTAGTTGTTGCTAAGAAGAGCTTATACTAAGTCAAGGACTTTTCATCTTCTCATGTTCTGCCAGTGAGGAGGCACACAAGAAGCTGGGAGGGAGCATAGCCAGGATAGTTGACCCAAATTGGCCGAAAGGATATTCTGTACCATATGACATCATGCTCAGTATATAAACTAGGGGTAGTTGGCTGGGTGGAATGATTGCTGCTCGGAGACGGGTTGGGCATCGGTCAGCGGGTGGTGAGCAATTGCATTGTGCATCACTTGTTTTGTATATTCTTCTATTATTATTATTATTAATTATTAATTATTATCTCCTCCTTTGCTGTCCTACTAAACTTTCTTTATCTCAACCCATGAGTTTTACTTTTTTTCCGTTTTCCTCCCTGTCCCACTTCGGGGGTGGGGAGGAAGGTGAGTGGGTGCCTGTGTGGTGCTTACTTGCCAGCTGGGGTTAAACCACGACACACTTCTGTAACTAATAAAGCTCAGTAGTGCATGAAGGACTTCACAGTTACTGTTATTTTCATTTCTAGAACAAATATATTCAACTGCAAGATCTGAATAGATGATTTTTTTCTTTCCCTGCCTTGTTCCAGATCCCTTGTCCCCTGATTATCTACATAACAAGTTTCTTCCTAGCTGACTAAGCCAGCTCATTCATTGCATAAAGACACACAGACTCAGCCATTTGTTCAAAGAGCCCCTCCAGCTAAACGAGCTGGATGAGGACTGCACCGCGTTTGGCTCCCTTCACACAGGAGTCCTCCAGCTCTACCCCAGCAGGCCACGGACACTTACATAGTCAACACGTTTTCCTAGCATGAGGTGGTAATGGACCACATCTTCAGCATCATGCTACAAAACACCGATGAAGCAAATGCAGGGGTGCCACCTCATTGCCCTGAGGACTTTGATTAGAATTATAAAAAAAAAATGTTTTCAGTTATGCTGCAAACATCTAGTATCACATTAAAAGGAAATCAGATCCAAGTGCGAAAGTACGTGGGGCAACTTTGCTCGGCAGAAACGTGACCTAGGGTGTCACTGATGCAGGGTGGGCCATTTCAACGGGCCAGTGCTCTCTCATTAGTGGGGACCATGAAACAATTCATACAGAACCTGCCTGTTCATCATTATGTGCCTCCACAGAGCCTTGAAAAATGATGTTCCACTCATAGTTGGTTTTTCTCAATGTGGTTCTGATAATAATTAGAATTAATTTTTTTCTGAAAAAATATATATATATATAATATATATGTAGATAATGCACTCATGCAAATACATGAAGATGTTAATTCCAAACTAAATTTTCAAATTTTTATAAGAATAGTTAATAGCAAAAGAGGCAATGAATTCTGTCAAGAGGAGGTTGGAAACAGACTTGGAAGATGACTTTCTTGGCAAATTCCCTCACTTAAAGCTTTTTAGTGTCTGGCATTTGTCTCCTATCAATATGAATCTGATGGCTCACTCTAATGAATCTTTTATCTAGCTGAAATGTGTCTTACATCAGAGCTTAAGGGTTTTTTTGGCCAGTTTTGGGCAATACAGTGATATAGGGATGCAACTGCCAAGAAATAAGTGAAAGGAAGGGATTGGAGCTTCTTGGCATTGTGAATTGGGAGCTCTGACCACTGCATAACTGTACGGAAGACAATTTTCAGAAGTTTAACAGATCTCTAAAGGCATGCTGTTATCTTCCAAAGGAGGACCCTGGGGCCATTCAGTTGCTTCAGCTTTTAAATGCAGAGCTGGTTTTAAAGCTATTTTTAAAAATGTACTGGAGTTGAAGTGTGGTTGAAACAGTAGGTATGATATTATCCTGAGACTTGAATTAATTCCCTTCATTCTCCTGCATATTTCCTGTTTGGCCTTGGGTGTGTTTCCATTTTTGGTCTTCCATTATTAAAAGTAGAATAATGGTGGTGTCATCATAGGAAGCTTGGTTATTCTAAATGGGGTTTTATTACTTTATAATAAAATCTAGAATCATATAATCAGCAATGAGAATGGAGAAAAAGTACTAAAAAGAATGACAGAATAATTTAAATTGGAAGGAATCTTGGGGCATCATGTAGTTTAATTCCCTGTTCACAGCAAGGCCAATTTCAAACTTATCTTACATTGATTAGGCCCTTGTGTTAATTGAGAACTGTCTAACCTGTGCATGAGTAAAGGCAGGGCTCCTGGGGAAAAGTAGAGGAGATCACATAAACTCAGCCTATTGTGACTTATATGTGTAAAAAGGCTAAATTTATAGTAGTGCAACAAATAGCAATTTCTGAGAGCTTGACTTGGTGGATATAATAACATCCCTTTAACATACTTTTAGCACAATTATAATTGTTTTGCAGTTGGGTTGCTGTAAAATTATTGTAACAATGCAATGATTTTTTACGAAACGTGATTAATGGTAATTCATATGATCGGGAGGATTGAATTGACACCCCTTAGTTTACTCTGTGCTTTCTCAGAAGTTTTCTTTCTGTCTTCACAAACTGACTCTGTAGGGTCATTATCAAAAAGGTGTAATAGTATATCTCTTACAGTTTTCAGTAGTGTAATTACAGTGATTGCCTGTATTATAAAGTGTAGGAGATCTGCTGGGAATCCGCTGAGTTTCAGACACCTTTATAGCATACTGCATACCAAACAGCTCCTGGTTATGGTAGTTCATAGCAATATCCTTTTCCTATGCTGACCTATTCGTTACCACCTCCCAAACTTCTGACAATAGCTGAAGAGCACTCCTTACCTTTTAATACCCTGGAGTGTTATATCAGGACGCTACACAGTGTGACAGTAATCCAACATGACTATCCCAGAAGAATAAAACACATTCTTGCTTGCCAGTTGTTCTGAAATATGCACAGGTAAAAGTGAATAAGAGGCTTAATATGTTATTTGCTTTCTAAATATCTGGAAAATGCTCTAAACGATGTTAAAAAAACTTGAGGTGTATGCCAAATATACCCTTGACCTCACTCTGCAAAGTAGTCCAATTATAGTCCAAAATAGTCCAGGCTGCCCAGGGAGGTTGTGGAGTCCCCTTCTCTGGAGATTTTCAAGACCCACCTGGATGCAATCCTGAGTAATGTGCTCTAGGCATTCCTGCGTCAGCAGGGGAGTTGGGCTAGATGGTCTCTAGAGGTTCCTTCCAACTCTGAAAATTCTGCGATTCCATGATTCCGTGATTTTGGAATCCAGAAACTTTTTTTACCATGTATAAGTATGGACATAGCCAGTCAATCAGTCACTGAATATCGTATGTAATGATCTCATTAAGGATTACACTTTAGAATTATTAGGCCCGTTCTTAAAAGACTATCCTTTAAGGGTCTTTATCTTTCCTCCTGAGAAAATCTGCTCCAAATTGTTCCAGTGCAATTGCAGAAAGAACTGAAAACACGAGGCAATCTACTTGCCATACACTAGCCTTACCCTCTAATAATAAAGCAGCTATTAGAAATGTAAGAACAATTCAGGAGGCACATGTCATCTTCCCTTCCGCCGCCTAGTGGTTGCGTGTGAATGGGGAGAGATCAAAGCCTTATGTGAGAGCAGGTTATCTTATTGAAGCAAGCAAACAAAACAAAACAAAAAGCCCAACCCAAAACACAAAGCCATGAAAAGATAAGTAAATGAGAGCTTTGAGTTAGTAACATTTCCCCCCAGGCAAGAGCTAATCTAGGTTGCAAAGAGATTTTGTTTTCCATCATTAATAGGTTTAACAACACTAAATGCACTATGGGATTTGGGTCCCTGAATGCATATGTGCACTTAACAGCTAAATTTTGTTGAAACCCACAGAATGAAGACACCTCAGTTAACCCTGCGAAACTAAAGGGAAGAAGTTGAGCTTTGTCCTAAGGGACAGTGCCGTAGAGTCAAATGCATTCCTCCCCGGTACATAACAAAAACCAAAATATACCTTCTGCAGAATGAAAAATTGTTGGAGTCTACTGAAGTGACTTGTGATGGCATGCCTTCTGCTGTCGTGCTATCAGCAGCTGTTTTGCTCTTTATTACAAAAATTGGCTTAGTAGTTGCATTTGGACAAAATCAAAGCAATAAATCGACCGACTGAGAAGAAAGATTTGCCAAAAGACATGTGTGTCTAGTAGCTGCAGCGTTATGCACTACGTCCACAGACAAACACCAGGAAACTCCGGAATAAAGGTGGTGTGTTTTATATATATATATATACACACACACACACATTTAATATACAGCTAAATCTGTTTGGAATTAATACAATGGGAATTAAACAATCTTATTGATTTTGTACATCTGGCCTAAGAACTCGCAATGATGTATACTTTCCAAGAATTTCATAATGGAATGGAAAAGATGATCATGGTTTATATATAAAAACTCTAAGCATATTACCAGAGCTGTGAGGTGATGTTATTGCAGTGATAAATACTTAAAACTCATACGAAGACATGTGAACTATGCCTTTAAATCTGATATAGGCAATAAGCAGCCTGGGAATGGTTCTATTTAGGAGCTATATAGTGAAGCAGGGACAAATAAATAGAGACAATAGCTTTAATCACTCGACCCTTAAGCACTGGGCATCTCTGTGCTGTTCATCAGGTCTTGTCTCACCTTGGATATAAAAGATTGGTATTTGATCTAACCTTGTCGTCAAATTCCCTATATATCAGCAAAAGAAATGGCCACATCCAGGAAACTGTTCATCCCATTCGCCTCAAATACCGATCTCAGAATGAAATTAATAACTCTCCAGATTGTTTTTAACATTCTTTTCACTTTAATGAGAGCTTCGGCAACTAGCCTGGACAGGACACTGAACATCGGATAGCTGACATCAGAGAAGATGGATAATTCTTGCTGTTCTTCCTAATTAATTATCAAAGTGTCAGACACCAAATTGCATCCTCCTTGCAATCATGCATTTTGTCCCAAAGTTGAGGCTTTGGAGGAGGGTACAAGAGTACTAAAACAAGTTTATCTGTATTACCTACCCCATGGAGAGAGCTCTTTCTAACACTGAAAAAGCAATCTAAAGTCTCAAACATAAAACTAAATCCCTGATAAAAAAGTAAATTTTCTTTAGTACTTGTGTTTTCATTCTTGTCTACAATTAGTGCAACAATATGTTCTTAGATCCTTATTGGACCGATGTGTCCTTCTGATCTTCGTAAACACTGGTGATGGGAAAACAGACCAAATGAATTTTGATTTTCTTTTTACAGTTTTAGTCAATGTCTCAACTAAAACATATATGCTTTATATCTGTACTTAGAAGTTTTTCTTTTAGTATATTTCTAGACTCTTAAAGAATATCTTTGTGTTTAAAGGCGGGTTTATAACTTGCATTTCCAATGCATGACTTTGTTCAGTGGCGTATCTGCAAATTTTCATGTTGATCAACCTGTAGCCTGACTTAGACATTATAGTCATGTCTGTCAGGAGGTCTGTCTCTTTTTATTCTAAGCTGGGCACTGTAACTTCTGAGTGATTCTTCTGAGGCATTTCGACAGCGCCCTTTGAGGTTCAGAGGTACTTTTTCATTAAAATGTAAAGGAAAGAACTAAGCTGTGGAATAAATGCAGAAGTGAATATTTGCCCGCTCTAGTATAAGGTCACTGGAACCATAGCCAAGAAGGTCTTCTGTAGAAAGAAAAATTTTTTTAAAGATGTGCTTTGAGGAACACTCTGATCCTATGGATAATGCCGCCTTCTCTTCTCCCAGAACAATTAACTCCGAGCTGTAGAAAGTAGCTGTGTCCAACCTTCCTTCAGGCCCGCGCCATTGGTCTCTTTCAGTATTTCCTAAATCTTTGCCTCTGTGATACATCTCTGGAGTCTTTCAGAATGTGGTAACTCCTTTTAAAATCTAGGAGTGCTGCAGTAGGCTGCAAGGGAGAAAAATAAATTGCAAGAAGCAGAAGGTGAGAGATGAGAATAAAAAACTCCGTTTCATAAATCTCAACCGTCTGCTTTGCATTAGCTCATTTGCATTCTCCTTTTTTCCAGTTTTTGTTTGCACCTGACTCCACTTCCTAGATTTCCCTTATTAAGGTTAGAAGATGAACGAGCTCAAAAGAAACATACTTGAAAGTGTTATGCTTTCCCTAGTTTCATACACCAATCTTTGAGCCTGTAGCAAAATCCTGAGTCACGTGTCGTCCCTGTTGTTCACGGAAACATTTCTAGGACCATAAAGCAAAACTTTTTAAGGTTAGTGGTCATCCGTCACTTTATTTCCATCCACCATGAAACATTGCACTGGGGATTCCCTACCAACCCAACTTATATCCCGCAACCTTGGCTTTGATTTCGTGTAGTCCATTATTCTTTTTTTAAAAGCGCATATGAGATTCAGGTTATTAAAAAAAAAAAAAGTTCAATCTCACTGCTTTGAGCTAGAACAACATGTCAGTTAATTTATAAAATAAACACTGATTGATACAAGTAATAAACAAACGAGAGATAATTGGTCTCTGTTTCTATCTTATTTGAACCATAAAATCCAATTTACTATTTGTGATTTCAAATTAAACTGGGGAAATGAGACTGTATGCAATCACAACTGCTCATATTCTGTGGTCGGCATGCAGCCTGAAACTCTATTTTCTTATCTAAAATATGACTGGTGTCTAAGAAAGACCCTTTGACAGCTGTCACTGAAAATTAAAAGCCCTTGACAACCATGTCCCTGTTTATTCCAGCAGCAGTGACACGGTTCAAAGAAGATTAGGTCCAGTAAATACGACTTGAAAGTATGACAACTTTGTTAGGATTGCTTCAGATGTCTTGATGGAGGTGCACCAGTGACCTTTAGCCATGAGGAGACAATATATTACTTTGCGTGTGCTTGATATGGTTTATTTCAAGTTTGAATGAGTGCAGAATAAATCTGTCTGAATGCCTCTATGCGAAACTCCTCTCTGAACTGTAATGAATGTTGTTCACTGTCATAATCTAAGCCAACAGGCTTGAAAACCATGAGGTAATACATGTTTAGTGACTGTATGAAACTTTGCACTCTGAAAAAAGTTTTATAACAGGATCTTACAGTAAAAATCAAGGGTCTCTCAAGGGTCCTCTGCACTTATTATAACCTCTTTTTTTTTTTTTTCTCTTTTTTTTTTCTCTTTTTTCCCAAAGAACATGCCAATTGAGTATTGCTACAAATAGGACATTTTGAACACCAGACTGTAGGTGTGGCTTTGCAAACATCCACGAGCACAAAGAAAAGACATTGTGCCTTTGCTCAGAACGGATGGATAATTTACACCAATATGAATGTGCTGGTTTTTTTAGCTTAAACATAGTTTTGCGTTGACTATGCACCTTCTGGCCTGAACTAGCCTCTGCTGGCTCACAAAAGGTAATGCGAACACACGACGTGGCTGAAGGCAGGAAGAAGCTATGTGACAAAGCAGGGCAAGTTTCTAGCAGCTCACTGAACAGCAAAAGGGACACAAGCACTGACGGTTCTGTTCTAACAACATAAAAGAATCTACGTTAGTGAAATATTTAACTTGATTTTTTTTTTTTAATACAGTGACATCAAAACTAGCATACTTGATTTAAACATTTTATTTTAAACCCTGACATTTTCCAGAAAGGAAAATAAAATATTAATTTTTTTTTCTTTAACCTTATCTCACCCTCATGTTTATTGCTTTTCCAGCTCTCCACTGCTAGGAAGTGTCTGAAGATGCCTCATGAGTTTGAGTCATTCAAAATACGATTACATGTATCCACTGCTTTTAAGAGTAAGAAGTAAAGATGAATTTCTGAAAATATCCAAGTATAGAATATACGAGAATCTCAAACTATAGACAGTAAATCAAAGTAAATCAGAACAGTGCTTTTCTCTTTGCTATTGTATATATTGTAGTTTTAGTTATGTATTTTAATTTCTAGCCAGTAACTCTGGCTGTTGCAAAACTGAACACATATAGAAGTATCCAGACCATTCCCTGCAAATGCACACCGGTAAGTAAAATCGCTTTATAATGCAAGAGATATTGTTATCTCTCCTTTTAACTTTGTAAAGAATGTGGTTAAACTTCAGGCAGATTGTATTGAAAGCCTTCTTCAGACTTTCCCAAAGTATTTTAGAAAAAGCAGTTTAGTGAATGTCTCTCACTTTCTTATAATGAGGCTATAAGAAAGTGAGAGGACATTTGAAACAGAGATAGGACAGGAGTGTGCTCAGCTACTACATTTGAGCTCAAATTGAAAAAGAAATTGTTCAAGTACAATGGTGAATCATATGTCTTTCTGAACACCACCTTTCTGCTTAGAGGCATTCATTACATGCTTAGGGATCCTTATAATCAAAATGATGAAGAAAGCGGATTCTCGCTAAAGTATATGAAAATGTAATATTCCCAAAATACTATATTAATTTTTTTCAACTCTCTATTTTCCTACGACATTTTCAATACGTACATTGACTGGAGGCAATAATTTCTAATGGAGTTAAGAGTTCTTGTATGAATATGTAACTCTGCCAGACCATGATGTTCACCTTAAAATATATGGCAATTAAAGTATTCTGGCTTTAATAGTTTGTTTAACTTCATAACTGTTGGAAGCCTGAAAAGAAACACAGATTTTTCTTTCTCCCCCGTAAACATCTTCCCTCTATGCTCAATTGTTCATTGTTTGAATAAAGTCTCATCTTCATCACAAACCTTTACATAAAAATCTCTTTAATCATTTCCTTACTGGTGTCACTGGTTTTGGTTCTTTGGCCTTAGATTTTCATCCGCATTGTGTAGAAGGTAGTACAATTTTTTCAGACCAACAACAACTGTCATTTTTTGGAATGCTGTACAGACAGGTACTCCCAGTATGTGTATCTTCTCAGCAGGGTGCAGGGTTTCTGCTGTGGAATCACCATTACTGGATATTTTCAAGACTTGGCTAGATGGAAACATGGTTACCCAGTCTAGTGGGAATAGCCCTACTTTTATTGGAAGGCTGGACAAGGGGTCCCCCAGTTGCCTCTTTTAACCAACACTTCAATGGCTGTTTCCTGTTTTGCGTTTGGCTTTTACCACTGTTGCTTAGACGAAATCTCCTAGAGGCATATTCAGCTACCTCTAGGTGACCAGTTCAGCCAGGTAATTCAGCTGGTTCCTCTACCTGAGCTCCATCTTACTGGTGAAGAGCAGCAGGATTTACCAGAGAAATTCACTGAGCTAAATTTTGGGCGCTGAATGCCCTGTTGACTATAAACTGTAGGAATATTGGGCAGGTAGAATAGCTAAGTTAGAGCCTTCAACTTCAATGTTGGCTGGAAAGCTGTTTGACAGAAAAGGACCTCCGGGTGTTGGTTGACAGTTGGCTGAATATGAGCCAGCAGTGTGCCCAGGTGGTCAAG
>VYXH01002487.1:111398-138293 GCA_013397275.1 Burhinus bistriatus | reverse complement strand
CTTAAAGGTCTCTTCAAACCTAGGTGATTCTGTTCTATGAATATTTCCCATATCTTCAAGTACATCCGTGTAATGACAGAATATCTCTTGCCTTTATATTCCTATATAATAGGAACTAGAAACCTAGTGCAAAGGTGTTGGGGTTATCACACCATAAGACTGTCATGGGGCTGAGAATCAGAATGACTTAAGGAAAATTATTCGTAAGGAGCAGTATTTCCCCATGCCTGCCTCCTTTTGAGTCAGATATTAAAAAAGAAACTTTTTGTTTGTTTGTTTGTTTCGTTTAAAATTATATCAGGAAGTCCTGGACAATCTTTAAAAACATACCCACAAAACATCAGGTTTCCCTTGTAAAATCCTACTGCTTCGGTCAGGTAAAAGAAGTTATAGATAATGGCTTATCTGACAGCACCTCAATTTTTTTTTTTTTTTTTTAAAGTAGGCACAGTGATCAGTTATCAGAGCTCAATCCTTCTGGCAATCAAAGAGTCACAACACATGGCATAAAATTTCAGTGATACTGAACGGGTTGACAGAAAAGCTGACCAGAAGTTGTCCACAGCAGTTACAGGAACTTAGCACCTCAGGAAGAGTTATGAAAACGAATAAGAAGTTGCTGCCACTGGCAAATACATTTATCCAGGGATTTGCTACTATTTCAGCATCTGGGGACAAACTGAGAACTCTACCAGTCATAAAGCTTTGTACGTACCTGACTGCCAGGCATGCTGACTATGGCATAAAACCTATCTATAGATGTTTTTTCCCAAGTTCTCATAAAGCCTGAAGACAGCACTTTTCCAGACGATGGTGCCTATGCCCTACAGGAGGCATCCATCACACCATAATAAGCTCTTCCTGCCTGATTTATTTCTTATTCGTCTAGCAATTCATTCAATGTAAAGTTCCAAGCTTTAGTAAACAACTTATTATCTTTTAGCCTGTCATGGCAAATTTGTTTCACTGTCCTGGACAATTAGTTGATTTGATACAAGCTAGTGGCCTTAAACATCCAAGATACTACGTCTCCTGAATATATAGTCTGTTTCCCTAAAGGCAACCTCAGAACTCTGACAGAATTAACGTTTTCTTCTAGCGGCTTTCTTCATCTTTGCTGCAAACTTCTTTCATGTATTTCCTAAATTTCATATACAAATCATTAATGCAGCAACGTCACTGTGAAGCTTATCTTTGTCTGTGCTGCAGCAAGCACTGCAGGTTCCCACCCAGCCCAGAGTGTATCCAGCAGGGAAGAATTCATACAGCCACAGGATAAATCACGCTTCCCGCAGAGCAGTCTCTGCAGCACAAAACTTTCTTAAAAACCTCAGTGGGTGAATAACTTGCAGCTTTGCTCTGAAAAAGCCCACAGTAACTGCAGCGACATGCAACCTGCGCTATAGAAGTGCTGTATTCCAGCACTTCCCTGTATTCCCAGGGATTTCCGAAGTACTCCAGGGGAAAATGATGTGGGATTACTAATACAGTGGTATTTCCTCATGGAAGTTGTTCAATGTTTTCAAAAAGTGGCACATAATTTTCCCAAAGCAGACAGGGACAGAATCTGAATAAGAATTCAAGTCTCTTGATTTCCCTTTTTTCATCTTAATGATGAGATTTTTTTTGTTCCATTTCTTTATGGAAGAACCGATGTGACAATCTCATGCCAATACTAGTGGAAATTTGTTTGGAATATACACAGGTAGCAGAACTAAAAAAACACGATTTCAGGTGGAATTATGTCACGAGTTACTTGAATTTCCCATCCTAATTACAATATCTCCAGCTTTCCCAGCACCTTCCTTCTCTCTTACGTTATCAGCCCCTGAATACCTCAGCTCCTCTTCAATGCCCTTGTGCAGCAGCACGGAAAATTCTGAGGTAAGTATATGTTGATGAATCAGCTTGATAGCAGACAAACAAAATATCTAAGCATCGAGCTCCTTTTGCAACTTTTCCCTCATTGCAGTCATTTTGAGAGGTACAAAAATTGAGGTGAGGGATCGTGAACTTGAGTCTTTCTTCTCAGCTATGCTTTTTCCCCAGACTTAAAGAGGTATGAGCTCTCCACTTTAAGACTGAATAATTCTCGGGATAAGACTGACACTGGACAGACAGTGCAATTGCACAAGTCACGTTTCCTTACAAAATGCCGTGCACAGTAGCAAATCCTTGATTAGTTTGTCCATCCTCTGTAGCTATTCTTATCCTTTTTTTTTTTTTTTTCATTTCAAGTTCAAAGAATTGGTCGTCATGAGCTGTATTGCNAGGTTTTTTTTTCCTTTTTTTTTTTTTTTTTCATGTCAAGTTCAAAGAATTGGTCGTCATGAGCTGTATTGCACTGAGTCGGACAAGGAACATGTATTTTTCTTTATTCTACTTTTCACCACTCCTTTTCAAGACATTTGCCGTACTGAGTTTTAAGAGGCAACTTCCAGGCAACTTACTAGTAAGCAAGGAGGAGATCTGAAAGAGTGTAAATATCTCCAGTTCTACTATGTAAGAATAAGCCTTAATGTTAGTTTAAAAGGGTTTGTGTTTGTGGGGTTTTTTTTCAGTTTTAGATTCATTTTTGGCAAGTATCTGTGAATTGAACAGCTCAGTGCCGATCCTGAAATAGTTCAGACCCAATCTTTTACACCAATCTCAGTTCCTGTTGCAGACCCTGTCGCTTCTCCCTGAAGTTCTCACTTATCGCATCAGTTTGGCTTTTGGCAGGTTTTAGCTGCTGCCAAAGAGTCACTGAGAACTACTTTCAACTGAGAGCATTCAGGAAAGCGATTGATGCAAGGCGTTAAATCTTTGTTATGTCAGTAGCATGACTTATAAATCTCATGTATTTTGCAGTGAAAGATTGGAATTAAAGGAGAGAAAATTAGACAAAAGTCAGGATTTGGAAAATCTGAGGTTCTTGCATACAAGCAATTTTGTATGTGAGGGGCTAGAAATACCCATTAAATTATGTACTTTCCCAGCAGTACAAAGGAAAATCACCTGGCACTCAAAGAAAAATCCAACTAGACTGCTTGAAGTCAGGACTTGAATGTAAATAGTAAGAAAGAGGGGATAAAGACTGAACAAAGATATCAAATTGGATCTGACACTTGGTGTAGGAACTTCTTACTTAAAGAAACAATTAGCGCATTCAGTAAATTTAACAAGGTGGTGTTAAAAATTATCAAGGAAGAAGAAGAAAGTCAGAAAGCACAAGCAGTGACCAGACACAGAAGCTATTTAAAACAAACACAAACAAATAAATTCCTGTACACAAGAGCTGATCTGTTTTGCAAAGAAATGTCCTGAAGACGTGATACAGACCATAAGCTATAAATATTTAACTGTTGCAAAGATCATGTATACAAACACGTGTCCTAAGGGAATTTCACACTCAGTGCCAAGAGGGAGAGACCTTTAGAGAGAAGAAGGATCAGATTCATGTCCATGTCGTCGTTTGAGAGGAAGATGCTGCAGCGTCATACGGCAGTGTCCAGAAGAGGCAGCATCGCTGCACATGGGGATGCAGCTGCATCCCCAAAGCCAAGGTCTAGATCAGCCATGGTTCAACAGGGCAGCTCTTCTCTGTACCAGGTTGGCCCATCCTCACACATAAGTCTTGGGCATGTTTATTTATGGCTGTGCAAGCCTTTTGCAGGCAAACATAGGCTTTCTCTTTTCTCTCTCCTTGAGTTGCCCCAAAACCAAGCAAGTATATCATGGCAGTGGAGAGCAAAGCTAATGACCCAATGGGCGTGAGAAAATCAACTTCTAAAAGCATCCAGTCACCAACAGTGATTTTATGTTAATTCCTTGGCAATGTAAAAAGATAAGGTTGAACAAAAAAAGCTCCAACCAACAACAGAACAAACAAACAAAAAAAACCAAAAAATCAAATAATGAGAGCGTGAGGATAAACTCTTAAACAAATGAGAGGCTATGGATATGATGATCAAGGATATGATTTGAACAGATGATCTAGCAACCCAGTATGTTTAATAACACAGACACAAAAACACTGTGTAACTTAACTTTTCAAAAAATGTTTACATCCCACTACTCACATGGTAAATATTCAGTCGATGAACTTGAGGAACAATTAGAACAAAAGTAAAAATTTATTTCACTCTGCTTGATTCTATACTGTAGTAGGTAGAGCTTTTCAATCTGCCAATAATGTGGCTTCTGAAATAGCTTCCCTCTGTTTACTCAGTAACTAATCTCTTGCGTTTTCTTCCAAATTTCTTCCTGTGTTTTCTATGACACTTTCCTTCAATATGATTTTCACCTCCAAAGCACTGAAGTTTTTAGCAACCTGTATGGTATAATTTATGTCTCAGGGCTGTAAGCGACATTGAGAAAAATATCTAGCATTAATAATACAATCATGTTCAACAGGTTAATGGCTCAGACAGAAACACAGCTGAGTGCTTTGGTACAGAAATCTACTGTATTTCGTGTTCTCCTGATTGTTAATAATCAGATGCAGCCTCGGTTTGTGAATCTTGTGATTTTGCGTTCAAACCTAAAGGAAGAAACATATTTACGGGGGGAAATTCATGAACCTATCTTTCCTCTTGGGTGTAGTATAGGGCATCTTTAAAATTTTATAAAGCTATTGTCTTCTGATTTTATGTTTAGAATTACTTTGTCATCAGTGAAAACAGTGTCTTTGCCATACCATCTGCAGTTCTGATTATGAGAATCATGAAGTAGTAGTGAAAAGAGTGCAATATGCATTTTCTTGCACAAAGATTCCAGTAGTCGTACCCTGTCACCTTCCTCTGCAGATGCAGTTTTTATCCCCCTATTATAAAGTGCATATGTTCCCTCTGTGTATTATGGATATAATCTAAAGCCCATTGAAATGGAAAAACTCTCAGTTGGCTTCAGACAGGTCCTATATCTATAAAGAGAAAAGTAACTATAAAGGAAAAGGGTTTTATACACTCATTTTTGTGCAGATTCAAAAAGTCCACAATTCCAGATTACATCTCCATTTTCAAATGTAGGTGTGGGTTTCAAATTAAAATTATATATTCTGCCCTGTTTTATTTACACGGTGAACCTATTTGCTGTTGCTGGTTTGAGCAAAGGTATGTGGAATGGAAAAGGTTGCCAAAAAGCTGTTTACAGAAACTACTCCTTTGCTCGTACACCCTGAAAACCTTCACCCATCACTGCAGGTTTATTGGTACAAGCTGCTTGGCTGTGCCCTCGCTGAGGTACAGACTCCGAAATATCTGGGCATTCCTGTGAGTTAGCTTCACTAGCTGAAATGACATGGTTGGCTGTCTTTCAAGATGTACACCAGTCAAAGTTGGTTTCCTCTGCAGGTTTTAACTGATGGGGTGGAAAATGCACTAAAAGGTGAAGAATTTTTCCTTGGAAGGTCTACCACAGACTAAGTCCTCCTGGGTGGAGGCTGACCAAACTCCTGTGTTTGGGCCTCAGTCCATTGTGTTTGTAGCTATTATATTCTCTGGATATCAGCAGGTTCCAGTGACCATCCAGGGCTGACCTGCAGCCTTTTTTGGGTAGAATCTTGGGATGTTACTTCTGCACGGAACTGGGACTCTGTGCCCCAGCCCACAAATGGCTCATGTCCAGAAATGACCACAGGGTCTGTCCAAGAGTTTTACTAAATCTCCAAGTCTCTGCATGCTTTGGTTTTCCACTTCAACTCTGAATGGCTGAAATGGAAAGGACAGAAAGATTTTGCAAAGTTTTCTGAACAAAACTCTTCTTTACTTTAAAGGTATCAGAAAAGATGTACAGATTTGGACAAAAAATAATAAACTCCTTGCCTGCAGTTCCCTGCCTTAATTTCCTCACTGCTGTGAAATCTTTGGTGGCTGTGACCACAATCCAACGAGCAATCTCTAATTTTGCCTTATGCAAGTGGCTACTCCTCCAAATCATGGATGCTATCTCCTTCTCATAGACATAGTACTCAGTTTTTCTCAGCTAATCTTATAATGAAATAGAAGCCTGATCTGTAAAAACATCCTTATATTCCTCCGTCCTAGGCATTTTTTTATTTACTTGTGAATAATTCTGAGCTTTCTTTTCATTGCTAAACCTCAGAAGTTTGTAATATACATATAATACATTTCCTTGTGCTTTTATGAGGGGATTTTTCCACTCTCCGGCCCTTTTAGATGGACTCAGCTTTCATATTTTTACATGGACTTCACCCAGTTTGTTGTCCCAGAGTGCTCCTGGGGAGTCATTATGGTTTAATAACCTCACATTACCCCTGGTCTTAAATATATCACATAGTCACAATAGGAAAATGATGGGTTGCTACAAGATCTGCTCAGGCATGTAAACCATGAATTTCCCCAAACTGTTGGCATTAGAGGTATATTTTATAAAGCTTTCCACAGGTATGATAAACCTAGAATAGTACTTCTGAAGACTTTTTGTTTAAAATTCATCTTTAGGTGCAGTCAAAAAGAGTTGAATGATTTACAGTAACTTAGGGTCTGAGTGACAAATGATGGAATGGAGAGATTTAAGTGCAATGTCCTGCAAATTATTATCTTTTCTAGTTCCCAGCTAAGGGTATAGCTGATGCTTTGTTTTGGCTTTAGTGTAGAATTTAGAGCGGGTAATAAACAGACACATAGTTTAATGAGAGCAACCTTTCACCATCCTGATCTACTACATGACACTTCTTTTAGTAAAGCTATATCTCCTCAGATGCTCTCAGATGCTTTCCAGACTATCTGCCCTAAGTTACAGTATTAGTAGTTAGTGCAAATTAGCTTTAGAAGGTAAAAAATAGCATGTATTTTTCCAGAATAGAACAGTATTGACCTTGGATGACTTTCCGACTCAACACATTGATGGCACAGTGTCATGGACAGTCATCCTTCCCTAAAGCAAGGGAACACTGGGCCACTTGGAAAAATGCCTTTGCAGAGGGATGTATAAACTAGAGTGGTATCTACGGAGTTTTTATCTCTTTTTAGCTCCTGCTTTCTCAAAAATATGAAGCCAACTCTGCCTTTGAAATCCACAAGAGAGCGAGTTAAAAAAAACAGAAACAAAAAACCACACCCCAACACCAGAAAAACAGCCTAGAGAAAGATACAGTGGCAAATAGGAAAAAGGTACAATTTTAGATAAAAATACAGTAAAGGCTGGATTTTGATGGGCTCCTGCTAACATTACTGCTCCCTGCTTCTCTTGGTCCACTTTCTTAAAGTGCTTGAGGACTGCACCCACAATTTAGATTACAGTAACAGCAGAGCTCCCTAGTCGTGGAGGTACAATCCCATTTTTAGCAGGTATTTTGTAGTCACATACCTACATGATCACCGATGCTGGTACTCCTGTAGTGGAGAAACCAATTCACATTACAAGATATTTGTGTGCATGCCATCCAGCACCACTGCAGCTGCTTCAGTTCCTGGACATGTAGCACAGATCCCAATGCACGGGCAAACTGCAAGACAAGACACTACACTTCTTATTGCCCTTCGGAAGGAGCCTCCTAAACGAATAGCTTCTATTCCCCTACAAAACCTCCGTTATTCAGGTCTCAACTGAGCGAATCTAGGCTACTCTTCCTTTAGGACACAGGCAAGGATGCTTACTGCCACTCTAATGAAAAAGTACTTCAATCAAATAACATTTAACAGACTGACAATAAAAGGTCAGGCAAGCCTGCCTTTCATACAGAAGGATAACAACAACTCTCCTGGGAGCTGATGGCTCTTCAGTTAGTTAGGATAGAGCTACTTCACCCAATATGTCTTCCTAGCTATACAGAATCATGGAATCATCAAATCGTTTTGTTTGGAAGAGACCTTTAAGATCATCAAGTCCAGCCGTTAACCTAGCACTGCCAAGTCACCACTAAACCATGTCCCTCAGCACTACATCTACGCATCTTTTAAATACCTCCGCCTTTAACTGAACTTAGTCTTTCTTCTTACCAGTTCCTAGATCTAGGGATACATCCTACATGCATCCAGACTTCATATTGGGGCAATACCAGAGCATCCACCCTTCTCCCTTTCCCCATGCTTTGGTTTCCAAACCAAAGAATCCCAGATCCAAAAGACGTTACAAGAGAATTATCATCCTCCTGCAGGCCTTCAAACTGGACATCATCCTAGAGCATGTCCCAGTGTGTCTCCCAGATATCTCTGACACAGACCTACTTTTGGGGCACGTCTTCAAGAGAAATGAGATGAAATAGGTCATGCTGTGCCTCATCTATCTCCCTCACCCTGGACTGGAATACAGATAGTTACATTCCTGAGTTGGAAATCATGCCCTTTGGCCATTTCATTAAAGAGCTGAGCCAGCTGCTTTCCTGATCCTTAAAGAGTCTATGTACTCCATCACGGTGTAGAGAGTATCTCCTAACAAGCAATGTTGTATTTGCACTTTGACTGTAGAAGGTCACAGCTGATAACTTGGACATCCTCTGCTGTTCTACCATTAAATCTCATTGAAGATTGATCTACATTTAAGATAAGAAAGTCTCTAATCAAACTCCTGGGGTTTTTTGGGTGGTTGGGGTTTTAGTGTTGGTTTTGGGGTTTTTTTTTGGTTTTTTTTTTTTTTCCATCAGGAAACCTGATGCCAAGAAGAATTCATTTATCATGAGATCTTTAGAGCAGTGTCTCATTTCTAGTCCCTGCCAATCTGCACAAGTCATCCAGCAGCTCACTCAGAGCGTGAATCGAGGGGCAATGGGCACTGTAGAGATGCTGTGAGGAAACGGAAAATGTATTGGGCATGCTCAGTGGATGTCTTTCACGCACCTGTGAACAAACAAACCAGGCAGGACACTTGATTAAGCAGCACAAGTGCGCACTGCAAAGCAAATTATGATAAATTGCTAATATTGATTACTTTTAACCAGAAGGATGAGATTGCCTACTGTTTAAATTTAGGAACGAAGCCAAAAGATACCTTGACCTCACCTCTGCACTGGGAACCAATACAAAACTAATTGGAGCTGTCGTTCAGGTAGTATGTGACAGTTGATTTATTAATTTAAGAGCCAGCTATGAACCAGATGCATTCTTCACTGGTGCGTGATTTTTGTGGCTTAGTTTGTTAATGCAGAAAAATCTCCAGGATGTTGATAATCTTTGTTTAGTGCCTGTAATATAACAGGTTTTCATTTGAATTAATACACTTCTGATCGGCAATAAACAGTTTTAGCTTGTTTTTGTGATTGCATTTTCTCTTTTTTAAATTTGGCTTGTATTTTGCTCAGTAGCTTGTACTGCTGAATTCATAAGCACGTAACCAACTGGGACCCGGAGTGCTTCCGCAGCACGGCGTTTGCAACAGTCACCTGAAGCTGCAAATCCTGTGTCTGCTGCTACTGGTAATTGCATGTGTTGCACTCTAAACAAAAGCACATATTGCCTGACCTGACTTCTCAGGAGTGTTGAGCTACCCCCTTTCTTTTCTGGCTTTGTCCCAATAAAACTGATCTGATGTGACTACTGGGTATCTGCTCGTTCAGTGTAAACACAGGTTGCACAGCCTACTCTTACCGATCTTTTTAATGTGTGTGTATGTACACGCCTAACATTGTGTCTAAGGGCAAATTATAAATATTTTTATTTCATTAGCTGGTCATTTTTTGTTTGTTTTTTCTTTTTTTTTTCAAAGTTGTTGCAGTCTTTGACTGGTGTCTGTCTTGTCTTCTGTATTCATGCAGATATACACAATTTATCTGGAATTAATGCGAAGTTTGGATCATCTCTACCTAGATTCATAGAAATACTCATGCATGAAGAAATACCTAAATATCTCAAAGCGGTAACCTAACAAAATCAAAGGCAGGGAACCTCTTTTCTGACAGATAGGATCTTAGATATTTAAATAAAGGTATTTTAAATATGTCTCTTCTTTTTATTTTTTTTTTTTTTTTGGCATGACATGTGCAATGTTGGCATGACGATATACATCTTGCTCCACAGTGCTTCCATAGGGCATTTTGGTGTGTGCTCAGCACCAGAATAATAGGACTGTACTGCTGCCGTGCGTGCAGCGTAGCTGTTGAGTATAGGCAATGGCCTGTACCAGATCACATAGCCGTGCCTGCAGATAGCAGAGCGACACTGAAATCAAGAATCTAGTACACCCTGGAATCAGGCTGTCTTGATGGTTACATGCCTGAAACATTGAATCCTGTGTTTTGGAGAACCTGATGTGACCTCGGTTTCAGGAATTTGATCGGGGATCTGCTGCGTCACTGCACCTGCTGCTGGTGTCTTCTCCTCAACTTCATTCCTTTGTAGCATCTTAGGTATTTATGCCTTGTCTTACATGTTTCTTAGTGAAATAATGGTAAGCCACAAACAGCATTCTATAATGAAACCTCTGGGGCCTCCTGAAGATTAAAAATAAGGGGAAATGCTATAAAGAACAATGCACTGACATACTGTAATGTACAGCCTACTAATGCCATGGCTCCACTGCAGAATGTAGTGGTCCTGCCTTCAGGCCAAGAGATGTTCTGGACCTTCCCAAACCATATTTTTTTCCCCATGAACTTAGAAAAAGAAACGAAAAAAACACCTCCAACCCAGCACTGAAATAAATGCAAGGGGAGGGGATCCTACCCTAAAACTCGATTGAATAGGAATGTATAATTAAATGTAAAAGATTGGCTGGCAAAAAACACATCAAAGGAGCATTAAATAAATTTTAGTTATTTTCCACTTTCTCTTCCTTCTGTTCAACTCGTTCTCGCACTATAATGTACAACTATCTGAAAGGGCCTACAAGAAATCTGGAGAGGGATTTTTTACAAGGTCTTGTAGTGATGGGACGAGGGGTAATGGCTTCAGGCTGGAAAAGGGGAGATTTAGATGAGATCTCAGGAAGAAATTTTTCACTCTGAGGGTGGTGAGGCACTGGAACAAGTTTCCCAGAGCAGTTGTGGATGCCCCATCCCTGGAGGTGTTCAAGGCCAGGTTGGATGAGGCTTTGAGCAACCTGGTCTAGTGGGAGGTGTCCCTGGCCATGGCAGGGGGGTTGGAACTAGATGATCTTTCAGGTCGCTTCCAACCTAAACCATTCTATGATTCTATGATTCTATGACAACTATCTCTCTATAACATAGTACATTGCAAATTTTAGTATCTGAACACTAAAAAAACCCCGATGAAGATTATGTTACATCTAAAAACCTACACAATTTCTGGCCCTTTGTCTGCCAGTGTACCTCCCCTATTAAAAAGTATCACATGCGTATGTGCACAGATATAATTCAGATTTTCAAAACATATCTCCTGACCTTTTAATATGGGAGTGGTGGTGGTGTTTTTTTTTCTTAGTCTTTTTTACCCATCTCTTTCCTTTGCTCCCCTTTTCTTTCCTCAGTGGTGGGTCTACTAAAAGAAGAGCTTGGCAATTATATTGCTAAAAGTTCTATTAATGCAGTATTCAGCCCTCTTCTGCTGATAATTTTAAGGTTCGATCTCCTGAGAATTGTCAGGGTTAGAAATAGGCTTTCTGTTTCATTGAAGAGGTGGGAATTTCAGCTTTTCAGATATATCAAGTGTTATGCAGCATTTATTTAGAAACCTGGCAGATGATGAAATATTGAACCTTAAAACAGGAGTGACATTTTGATTTATATTAAAAAGGACTGATCCTTCTCTGTTTCCCATTCTTCGCCAGTATTTTTCTGTCCACATGAAAAGCATTACTTCTCTATTTACACCAGAAAGATAGCATAGAATTGGGCCTAAATGGTTTTAAATGTTTTCTACAGGTTTTAAAAAAATCAATGCCTTTTTTTTTTTCTTTCTTATTGACAGCATAGTTAGATGCATGACATCAAGGAAGCCTGGATTTCACAGGCGTAGAAATACAAATTATGGTGCCAATACATTTTTTAAAGACTCAATAAAAAAATTCTAAAATAGCTTTTCTGTAAAATGTGGGGCTTAAGCAAAATACAGGATGGAGTTATAAAGCTTTTTATTGGAAGAAGTTAAGCCTGGCCAGCGTAATTCACTTGGCCATTTCAAATTTGTTATAATAAAACTTTTATGTCGTCACATAACATTGTCTTCAGTATAGAGAGCCAGATCTGTGAAAACAGTTTAAGATGCAAGCTATTCTTCGTGAAGGATTATAGGCACTACATGTCTGTAAACTGACGCGATGTTGTTTTATTACTGTAGCTATTAATTGCGTGAGGAATTCAGTCTTAGATGAAGGCAGCAGTTTGTCATATAGACAGTTTTTTCCTAAATTCGTATATCCCAAGGTACTTTTGAGCTACTTTGAAGACTGAAGTCTCATGTTGCCTGATTTGCAAATAAGATGGGGGGAAAAAATCAAGCCTGATACTGAAAGGGAGGAAAAAATACTTGGAGAGGGCACTCCAGTTCTGTTCCAAGTGTCTTGTGGAGTTAATCTGATGCTGTCATCTGTTGGACAGGTGACTCCACCTTCATAAATTTATGTTTGTCCTCCCATCTAAGTCTCTTTAATGTGTCCATGTTTTCATAGAGCTCAAGGGCTCATTGTCTGCTGGGGTCTTTACCACCACGGCTAATAAAAAAATTGTTCACGTTGTCACTATGAATGTGAAATAGTGAGCAAGATATATAGCCTGTACAGCAGGAGAAAATTTACTGCAGTAGGACAAAACTCATTTATGGTGGATGCCTCACATCTTGGCTTGATTAAATGCTTTTTAAAAAGAACAATGGTTTCATAATGATTCGCTGTTTGCAAATGTAATTATAAAAGTATCTGGTACGAATCAGATGCAAAAGAAAGGGTTGTGATAACTCTGAGGGAAAGATATATAAGATGAACTATATATATTGTTAGAAGCAGAGATGTGAATCCAAGTTCCTGTTTCAGTAATGGTAATATTAATAGACTTCAGCAAACTCGCTCTTGTTCTGCCCAAATCAACAAGTGAATACAATTCAGGCTTTTCATACTGTGTTCCAGCCTGGCCTAGATATCTTTTATGAATCCAAATCATCTGTGATAGCAGCTTATCTGACATCTAAATCTTTGCTGTTGTTGTTATCTTCAAGGCTAAATAATGCCTTCCACCAGCTTTGTCTCTTTTGATTCTTGTTCATCTTCAATTTGTTTGTTCTTTAAATCTTCCTGTTGCACGGAAAATCGTGTAGCTGCTGAGATCTGGTATGTGTCATCGTCGGCGAGCACGCAGCAGAACCAGTGAGCAATGGCAGACTCCAGCGCAAATGGCATAACACAGTTTTAGCACATAACTTTGAATTACTTTGTCAAAAATCGATTCGAGAAAGTCAGCCACAGTATGAGTTCCAGATAGTTTTGAAACATTAAATCATTTTCACACTCTGTTATATACAGTTACAGACGTGGTCTTCTCTCAGTGGCATTTAACAAACATTAAGAGGCAGTTCATTCCCTGGAACAATTGCAATGAAGGGTCATTTGGGCCAAAATATTGAAACAGGTCTCATTCGCCCAGCATTATAATTGCATGTTTATACTCCTTTCTTATAATCTCTTGAGCACAGAAGGATCTTGAAAAAAAAAAAAATAATGGAAATCTGTAGAAGCATGATGCTGAAATAAATAATACTGGTGTAAAAGCAATCTAACAAGGGGAGGGTCAGGTCCTTTCAAGGAGGTTATGAACATTTTTAGCAGTGAAAACTCAGTGCTCTTTAAGGAAAGAGATAATAATCAGAAATGGCAGAGCTCTTGAGAAATGTTTACTTGTTGTAAATATTTCACGTAGGTTTGTGCAAATATGTGTTATAACAGAAGGTGAGGTCTCTGCCCTGCGAAGGTTTAAGCCATCTGCTTTTCCTATGTTTGACTGGTCCTGGAAACTTCTGAACTGTCTCCTCCAGCAGCCACTATCAGAGACAAGTGTATACGGGCTGGCCTTCAGCTGTGTTTCATTCATTATTTCATCTCCCATTTTCAGCTTTATCACTTGCTGAAGTACTGGAGATCATCTGGGTATTCCAGGCAGATTGCAACCAAAGAAGAATTTAGTGGATAGTCAGAGGCTAGGTGAAAATACTGGCACTGTAGGGACTCAGAATTGCCATTTTCCATGTTTTGGGGGAAATGTTGTCACATTACTTGAGAGTGTTCTGCTGTAGTTTACAAAGCAGGGTCTCAGTATAGGTGCTGTGGTACATGACACCTCTGTGGGTCCCACAGTATTGGATCCCTTTCCCTTCTGAGCATCTAAGAATGGCCACCTTTAGATAAATGGTCAAATGTAGAGACAATTAGGGTTATTTTAATACTCATGCAAGAATTATTGTGAAATATTCTGAGCACTCATCGTATATTTTGTGGATTTTATTTAAGCTATTTGAATTATTGCAATATATTGTAGAGGTGGTCCACAAAGATGATCAGAGGGTTAAAGCACCTCTCCTATGAGGACAAGCTGAGAGAATTGGGGTTGCTCAGCCTGGAGAAGAGAAGGCTCTGGGGATACCTTATTGCAGCCTTCCAGTATCTGAAAGGGGCCTACAAGAAAGCTGGAGAGGGACTTTTTACAAGGGTATGTAGTGATAGGACAAGGAGTAATGGCTTCAAACTGGAAGAGGGGAGATTTAGGTTAGATATTAGGAAGAAATTTTTCACTCTGAGCATGGTGAGGCCCTGGAACAGGTTGCCCAGGGAAGCTGTGGATGCCCCATCCCTGGAGGTGTTCAAGGCCAGATTGGACGGGGCTTTGAGCAACCTGGTGTAGTGGGAGGTGTCCCTGGCCATGGGAGGGGTGTTGGAACTAGATGATCTTTCAGGTCCCTTCCAACCTAAACCATTCTGTGATTCTATGATACTGGAGTGAAGGACTGGTGCTTAAGGATTATCAGAGTCCAATACGTTCTGACCAGGTTCTTTTCAATATTGTACATATGGAAAGCATAATGTTTAACATCAAATTTATTTATTTAAAAATAATTGATGTTACACAGGATTTCTGATTTAGCAGGGATACAAAACGTATCACATAACACAATACAAATATAAGTTACACTCAGCAAAATATATAGAGAGGTTGCAAAACACAGTTTCATCATGATACCAATATGATTCCCATTACTGGTCTCTATTATCTGCTCACCATTACAATGCTGGGCATTCCTAGTCACTGGGAAGGAACATGTGGGTTGAAGCCATCCCAAGCCTGCTGTTCTCCCTGAAACTCCCCTGCCAGTTGTTCAGCTTCCACACTCTGCTCTGGGCTGAGCCACACACTTACTCTCGCCTGTTGGTCTGGCTAACTCATGGAGACATCCATGTTTTTAATGAACTCAAGGATACACACCACCAGTTGATCCACTCAACTGCCAACAGTTCTCCACCTAAAACAAAGGCCACCCTCCGGTCTCCTCTGTACCAACACAAATCTAGCGTCTCTGCAACAGCGATGACGAGCCATAGCCTGCACCATTCCCCAGCCTTCACGGTCACATTGCCCTGGTCCATCTCCACTGAGCCTTCCTCCACCCTAGGGGTGGATAAAGCTCTTCCTTACCACCTCTCAGTAAGATCATCTCATACGGTCTAGAGAACTGTCCTGCAGGCTTGGACTAAACCACCAGCAACAACAGCAGCAATGACTACTGTATAGCTGCTATTTGTCCTGGGATCTCAAAGTGTTTTACAAAGACGGCAAACATCCCTGTTTCCATGGGCTGTCCTGCATTGTGCTCTTCAGACGTACTTTGGCTTGAAAATGTGGATAATGATCTCATACTCTAATAATGGACATTCCTATTACTAAAAATTTGACACTGATCACTAAAACTCTGACTGTGGATATTTTCTTAAAGGTTATATGTTTTTAATGGGAAATATCATCAAGATAAAATGTTAATGTATTAGCCAAATTTTATTTGAAACTTACTTTATAAGTAAATTTTTATTCAGTTATAACTTTGTGATATGACCAAATTAAACGTTTGAGGTGTCACAATAATTTTGTCATAAGACTTTAGTAATTTATAAGAATATTTTATAAGAGCTTGAAGACCACTGTTGTAACTCTGCTAAGTATCAGTAACATAGAAAATCTCATCAGAGAAATTTTTAAATGGCTTATTTTTGCTCATGGAAAAATAGAGATTAGAAGCTTATCTATTTACTCTCACAGGTGAAGGAGATTGTGTGTAAAATTACAAGATCCACCAGAGACATCTTGACCTGTGATCACATAAGTGTCTTTAAATGCAAGATTTCTAACACTGTAGGAAGATAAATTTTAAGAAACCTTAAAAAAAGGAGAAGAAAACCTATGCTGTAGGTCTTTAGCATTAATAAATGTACTACTTCAGAGTGGATGTTCTGGGGACCTGCTGACAGTTTTCATGTGAGATAATTGCAGATCAAAACGTATTATGCTGTTAACTTCAGCAGAGGGATTTTTCTGTTTATTGATGCAGCTGGTAACATAGTCATAACAGAAGGTTATATGAAATTTCTCACTTTAACTTTCTATTTTCAGTTTAGTTTTTTTTATCAAATGCTGTTTGCTTCAGCTTGAATTTCTCCACCCTAGACATCTGCTATGAACATTTTACCTGCAGAAATCTCAGTTTATCATGCTCAGTATAAATCTGATGCAGTTCATGATGTTTGGCTTTTGGGTTTTTTTTTTCAGTTATATCTTAATTGGGTACGGTCCTTTCCAAAATGTAGAGAACATTTAGGGAAACTCCTACTTTACGCTGCAACAGGGATTTGCCAATCCTGTGCTCATTATCCTACGTCCTGCCTTTAGGCTGGTAGCACGGAAAAAGAATGAAATCTGATATAAGTGTAGAAGAAGACTTAGAATTGAAGCCAAACATGTGGCTCAGGCTGATGTGGATGCCACCAGGGTTGGGATAGGATGCCTGAATGAAAGTTTTAGTTGTGATTTATGGGAGCGCTGATCATTCACAACTGATGATTAAGATTGCTGCCATGAATGTATAAAGCACTAAGCAGAGTGGAATATCCTAAAACTAAACAAAATCTAGGTAAAGAACATAAGTTGGCAATTTTGATCTTGGGTGTTTGGGGGTTTTTTTGTTTGTTTGTTTGTTTTTTGTGCCACCACTCAAGATGAGCTGTGGAAATATTTTCATTCCTGTTTGCATTGTATTCTGCAACTGCAGTATTGAGCACCACTGGGAAAGAAATGGTTGCTTTTGTCCTCTAAACCACTTCGAATAAGTAAGCAAGCTGAATGACACTTGGAGTTTTTTCTCTATCCGCTGTTTCTGAAGTGCAGCTATTTTTCCAGCTGTCCTGAGTGATTAGGGATGTGGTTGTGGGAAACAGGATGCAATTCTTTAGCTGCTGAGGAACTCATTTTACTGCTCCTTTACATTACGCTTTACTACATTGTCGATGGAGCTGCAGGACATTAAAGTGAACGCCTGAAAACATTATAAATATTTCTTTGATAAGTCTGATGTCTGTTGGCAAAGTGTTAAAGCCAGTTAGGAAATCAAATTCATATTAAAATGTTACATTCCCAACTAAGATGTTGCACCCAGCTGAATACACTCCAGATGTGTGAAGATTTGCAGTAAACTAGATGACGTTCACAACCAGATGTTTACCTGGTTTTGCTTTGTTTTTCATTTGCTCCCAGAAGATGCCCAAAAGTTCACTGGTGATCAGTAAAATCTTAACACAGTTTTATTATGGTGGAAATGTATGGGGAAATATGCAAAACATTGCAACGTTTGCAATCTTTTGCTCATATTCAGCTGTGTATTTGTAACTGCTACGAGAATAAGTGACCAAAAATATACTTGCAAGTGTTGCGCTTGTAATCCATGGGCTTCATACTTCTTTGTTTTTATTTCTGAGGCTCAATGGAAGGGAATGAAAACTCTGCATTCTGCATCTGTGAGATGATCTATTTAATGTTAGAGGAAGAAAGCTGTAAATATAGAAGTTAAAGCCAATCATGTAGGTTCAGCTGATGGTTAGTACATGAATAAAGCTTGTGTGTGCTCTGTGTCCTGTGTCTCAGTGTACGCATCATTCATGACACATTACATAGATTTTGTTTCAATAACTCCTGTTGAATTGACAGCTTTTCATCCATAAGTTAGAGAGAGGCCATGTTAAGGTCTTATAGCTCTACTTTTGGGACTGTGGTGTTTTTAGAGGGGAATGGAAGAATTTCCCGTCTTCTCAACCTCTGAAGATTTAAGTTGACCCAATGCAGACATCTCCACATGTCTTTTTATCAGTTGAGAAACACAACGCTCCTACGATATGCTTCATCTCATCCTAGAGCATGCCTGAAAAAGCTGGCCAGATTACACACTGGAAAAACCTACTTTTCCCCGTTGACAATAATAGGAGCACCTGGTGGCCATCATAGACAGAGACACCTACCTTTCAGATGGCTATGGTTAAGCGGGATGAATCTCTCCCCGAATGTTACACTTTACACATCACTGGTTGCTTTAATAACCTTCAAGTGTTTTCTGTACATGAAGATTTTTGCTGGCTGAGGCGCTCTCTGGAAACTGTTGTTTATAATTACTTTTGAGGACTGGCAGAGCATGGATCTGTTATTTAAATCTGTAGAGTGTTTTGTGGATAATACTGAAGTTAAAGCAGCTTTTTTCCTTCTGTGACTGAACCAGTTAAACTGGTAGTCAGAAAAAGCAGAGAGGCTGAAACGTGGTATTACCAGAGTGCCTACCTCTTTGTGGTACAAGAAGAGGGAGTTAACCCTGAAAATTTGGCACAAGCTCACTGCAACCACTCTGACTAATGTGACAGAAAAATAAAGGCTGATGTACTTTTTACAGAACGCTACTCCAGGTTTATTTTGATTAAAACCAGGGGAGGTAGAGAGGATGGAAAAAGCAAGACACTGGTGACTTAGCATTTTAAATCAGCCCTTTTTAAAATGAGATGAGAAAGGAAGGAAAGGATAGAAATGAAGATTTGAGCTACAGGGAGGAGTAAGCAGCCAAGAACTTTCCAAAATACCACCATTAAGACTGGATAGGTTTATTGGAAATCCCATCTAGATTTGGCCATTTGTATTTTAACTTGAAATTGCCCTTTTCAGGGCAGCTGGATGAAATTGTGCATTAAGAAATCTCATGTTAAGTTGTGAACTTCAGTTGCATACACTGACTTAGTCTGCTGGGGAGAAACTACTATTATTTATTTATATAATGCTATATAGCGTGAGTTGATACGATTCTTTTTATATGCTGCACATGCCGCTAAAACCACAGAATTAAAATTTATTCTTACATGATGGTTTTACTGACATTCATAAGAATCTGACTAAACATTCCTTGAAATAATTAAAAGATTCCTTTTAGCTTTGTCTGGCATTTTAGTAACTAATTAATGTTGATGTTGATGAAAACATGATTACAGTGTAATTATGGTTACTATTTCTTAAGTTTTTAGACATGAGACTTCTGTGAAAAGAAAAAAACAGAGAAAAAAAATGAAAAAGAAGCCTTTCATCATATGCATAAGAAGTGCCCATATTTCTAATAATTTATCTGAACACTATTTTTGAGTAGTTAGGTTTGTTCAGCACTTTGTGTAGTAAACTAGAAAAAAAAACAACCCCTAGATTTAGGGCATTTGGCAGAACTCTGGTATTTGTTTTTTGATATTGCCAGTACACCTTTGACGCCATTTGCTAATCAATTTTTGCGGGTTCTTACAAAGAGGGGAAAGCTGAGTACAAGAGGAGCCAGGTATTGCTCTTCTGCAGATCTCTATGAACCAAAGAGTCATCCTCACGAACTTGGGCTGCTCAGAGTTTTGTTTTGTACCAGAAGGCAGTGGTACGCACTGAAGAACTGTGGATATAATATTTTCTGATCCTTTTTCCCTTTTCTTTAACTGACTTTTCCTAAGGGGCACATCATCTATGTTTGGGCACGTGGAGTAAATGTCAAGGCATAGGTAGCCTTTGCAGAAGGAAACATTGACATTTCTAGCCAGTGACAGAAAACAAGGCTGTTTATTTTTACTTCCAATCAAAATCAAGAATGTAAGTGAGAAAAAATATAAAGAACCGATTAGCTATTTGAAATCTTAGTCTTCCATCCACACACATATATACTGAAGTTTTTATGGCTCTCCTTATCGACCCCACCTCAAGTTTGACCAAGATTCTCTACAAATGCACGTGACCTGTCTCACTTGCTTTCTCCACACGTGGGCTGGGTCCACTGTCTCATGAGCACTGGGCTCACACTGCCACCCTCAGGCTTACTGGGTGAAGGTGAGGGCCAGATGCCAAGAAGGATGTAGAAGACGTGGAAGTGAAGTTGCACAGAGCCCACTGAAGGAAAGTATTCTTTGCAACTCAGCTTCAAGTCCAGTAATCAGCGTAATTAAATTTAAGTCAATTATCACATGTGAACGTGAACATTTTGAAATCTGTTCGTGGTGTTTGGAAATCTGTTCCAAAAGTGTTTGGAAATCTAATTCTTATTTCATATGCATTCACATGGATTTAGATATTTTGCAAGATTTATGTTGTTTTATATTTCATCTTGAGACACACTCCCTCTTACAGCTTTCAGGATACCTCAGAGTATTTAAGATCACTGAGACTAACTGACTGAGATGCAAACATCTGAGACGTTGACTATTCCCAGTTTGTACTTCTAATAAATTTTTAGAGCTTCTTCATATATTTTATTGCATGTCATGTATCATAGAAACAATTTCCAAATGCTTCAAAGAATGACATTGGCATGGTATTGTAGGAGAATATAAGCTAGGATATCTCTCCATTGTTAGAGTCTTAAGAACCTGAAATATGAATTCTCAGTGCTTACGTAGGCGATTTTAATGCACAACACCTTTTAAGCAATATTGTAATTGCACAAACATTGTCAAAGACCTCCTCATAGCAAACTTAGAGCAAATAGCTTTGAAAGCCTTCCTGCTGTAGAGCAGGAGGAGGATTCTGACAGCTGCAGTAAAGGTGGGATTTTTCCATAGTTTCTAACTTTTCTGAAACCTGCCTTCGAGGACTAAGGGATGAAAAGAAAAAGCTTCCAAGGTGGGAGCTAGTTATAATGGTTTCTCTTATAGTCCCTGAGAGATATAGGCACTTCTAGCGTATAATTGATCTCAGCCAAAAATACACATCAAAACTGTTTAAAGACACCTTTTTCTTTTCATTGGTATAAAGGGAATATAGGGCAACTAGTCAAAGAGTAGATATTTACAGTCTAATGGTCCATACGAGAGAAATCTTGGCTCCAGCGTATGTAAAAGCTTTGTTTGCCTTGTCCCTGCGGGGCTCTGGTGAGTCCTTATTGTGTCCTTTTGATGGAGATGGGGAGAGAGTCTTTTTACCGAGGCCTGTAGTGACAGGACAAGGTGTAAGTTTTTAAATGAAAGAAGGTAGGTATAAGGAAGAAATTATTTTTTATGATAGGGATTGTGAGACATGGGAACAGGTTGCCCAGGGAAGTTGTGGATGCCCCATCCCTGGAAGTGTTCAAAGTTAGGTTGGATGGGGCTTTGAGCAACCTGGACTAGTGAAAGATGTCCCTGCCCACGGTGGGGGAGTTGGACTAGAGGATCTTTAAAGGTCCCTTCCAACCCAAACCATCCTATGATTCTATGCTTTAGCTTTTAACTCTATGTCTCTTCAGCCATACTTTGCTATGGCTGGCTGCCTGGACAAAAAAAAAAAAAAACCCTAAATAATTCAGCAGTGTTCTTATATCCATAAATATTCTACTTAGAAAGATGCTCACATGCAAGGTGGTACTTAATAAGATCTCAGGAGGTTAATAGAGGGTCTCATCTAGACAAAAGCTGATGAGGAAGATACAGTTGGTGGGACTCCAATCACTGAAAATGTTAACTGGGATCATTATTTAGAGACACATCAGAAGGGTTCAGTTGTTCTCAGCTGGGGAATATAGCTCTACTGAAGACAGCGTCACTGTATCACTTTGTACCAGTTGAAGTTATGGTCAAAACCATCCATTTTTTTTAAACTCAATGCCATTCTGTCTGGCATTAGGCTAAATGCAGAATATCCTCTGGTTGCTTTTGGTTACTTTTTAAAAACGGAAAACCTGTGACAAATAGATCTAAAGGCCCGAACATCTGAAGGTCTTCAGATGAACTTCAAGTTACTTTGTCACACACCACGTGGGGCTCATGAATAAACCAGGGTGACACATTTAGCAACCCGAAAGCTTGGAAATGAACTTTAAAGGCAAGATTAACACGTAGTGCAAAGTGACTTTCCCCCATGATGACACAGATATGCATTGAACTAGAACACAGTAATAGTTTTTATTGAATGTGAAAAGCGAGTAACATTTAGCTTCCTTATAGAAGGCGTGAAAAGGTCAGCTGGAAGTTTTATTGATGGTGCTTAAAGGAGAAGTTTGCTTGCTGCAATGCAAAATTGGAGCTTATTTGGACAGAGGAAATCATATTAAAAAATAAGTCCTGTTCCATGGGACAATTCCATTCTAAATCCCTCTGTGTATTTATATGGCTGTGCAGTGCTCTATGCCCATGTCTCAGGAAAATAATATTTTATGATATCTCTTATAATTTATCTAATACCTGAGCTTCATTTATTACACATTAGTGATTTGGTTTTAAGGAGTGATATGTTCCTGTAGGTTTCCAGAAAGCAAGAAACACATTTATATGCTTATCACTTATTAAGCACTTATTTTTACTGTCTTAAACTTGTGTTGGAAATAAAAAGCTTATGTAAGTGTAACATTTTATACTGAAGATTTAGCATCTTAGGAAACTTCACTTTATGGTCCATTATAACCTGAGTATAAATGTATGCCATTAAGAGCACCTGACAATTAACTTTCAACAGTTGTTCTCTAAAAGACAGATGTTTTTTAGTGAAAAGAATCATGAGCACTACAAATGTCTGATCTAATAGCCATTACTAATTATTATTAATACAGCTAATAATAATAGTCATGTTTGGAGTGATTTCCAATGAAAGTATTTAATGATTCATGGAATGTTTGTCTCCAACAGTCTTCATGAGGCAAATATTTTAAATGATGGATGGTTAAATGATGATACACATAAGTCAAGGGACTTAATTATGGTCATAAAATGAGGCATATGGAGAAATGGAAATGAGGGAAGAGAAGTGATTAAGTGATTGGTCTTTCCATTAAGAGACTGGCAGTCTGTATACGGTTATTGGCGTGAATTTGGGTGTTTAACTTCACTGTTTCTGCTCTCTTGCTGAAAAAATGGAAATGATCATTCGTTATATTATTATCACATTAATATATGGGGCAGGATTCTCTTCCTGTATTGACGCAACTGGAGACCAATACACTTTAACTGTAGAATCTCTGCCTCCTGGTTTTAATATAAACCTGTGCTACCCCTTCCTTGTGCAGAATGTGTAAAGAACCTGACCCTTCCTCTGGGGCTCAATTTACAACAGCATGAATTTTGCTCCTTTGCTTGGGGTTGCCGCTATATTTTTTTTAAACACTGTCTCATTCTGTAACTTTCCCCTGCTTCAATTTCAGTCCACTTTTAGTTTCTTGTCCAGCTTCAGAAAAATGTGACTCTTGAGGATATTAATCTGTTCTCCATAAATGCAGCATTTTATTTTTGACATTTTGAGAATTTTTTAGATCCGATTTTGTACCAGCCTCTCTCTTTGCTGATCTTCTTCACCTCACCAGCCACCGATAACCATTGCCTCCCTGAGTTTTGTGTTTTATCTGTTCTCACAAAATAGTCATCGACAGTCCTTGGTGCTTGCTGCGTTCACCAGCTCTGGTTCAGCGGTGGTCATCCTCACCAACAGTGCTTCCCACAGAGAAGCTCTTCAAGGCCAGGCTCACCTCCAACTGTTCCAGGAGAACATGAAAAATAAATACTTAAAAAACTTGGTTTTCCATCATGTCATTTTTATTTCCATTTATAAAGAAAACGAAAAGCTTTAACAATACTGGTTTCTGATGTTGAATCAGGGAAAGAAAAATGAATTCCCACTTTTGTTTTAAAGCACGCTTATTCTCATTAACTTCTTATGAACTACGCTTATTGGTGATAACAGATGAGACTTTGATATTACAGATTTTCCATTTAGATTGTAGACATGGGCTTTCACATTGCCCTATGTGTCATGTCAGACTGTAAAAACCATTGACAGATGAAAACTTTTTTTTTTTTTTTAACTGAGGTTATGCAGAGAAAAACTAATTGTGTTGTGGAACATATTAACAACTTTTTTTCCCATAATTTGTATAATTTTACTCAAGCTTTATTAGAGAAATATTTGGAAAAAAAAAAGTAAGTTTTCTTTCAGTCTGGAGCTGTCTGTACGTAATATGCTGTAGGTACTAGACACAGGCAATACACTTGAACCAGAAAAAAGACTGAGACAGGTTAATGTACAGTTTGGTAGTGAATGTGCATTTCGGACTCTGAACATAATATGAGCTAACTGAAGTACTGAGAACTATTGTTAGTCCAAATGAAAATTATCTTGTTTTTCTAACCAGAGGCAGTTTAATCGAATTCACAGAATCAAAGAATGGTAAAAGTTGGAATGGACCTTAAAGATCATCTAGTTCCAGCCCCCCTGCCATGGGCAGGGACACTTCCCACTACACCAGGTTACTCAAAACCTCATTCAACCTGACTTTGAACACTTCCAGGGATCCGGCATCCACAACTTCCCTGGACAACCCGTTCCAGTGCCTCACCATCCTCACAGTGAAGAATTTCTTCCTAATATTTAATCTAAATCTCCTCCCTTTCAACTTAAAACTGTTACCCCTTCTCCTATTGCTACACCCCCTGATAAAGGGTCCCTCCCCATCTTTCCTGTAGGCCCCCTTCAGATACTAGAAGGCTGCTCTGAGGTCTCCCCGGAGCCTTCTCTTCTCCAGGCTGAACAACCCCAACTCTCTCAACCTGTCCTCATAGCAGAGGGGCTCCAGCCCTCTGCTCATCTTCGTGGCTCTCCTCTGGACTCACTCCAACATTAAATAATCCCATGTCCCAGAACACTTTTATAGGCTCTAATTTCTCCAGGTGAGGTATCACACCGATATCCTATTGCTTCTTCTGGCTGAGCTTGTTCAGGAGCCACTCGGATACCTTTGCCGGGCACTGTGTTGTGATATCTAGACAGATGTCAGGGGGCAGATGCTGCTTTTCCCCTCCTCTATCTGCACATACTTCAGAGTTAATGAGGTTTAAAACTGTTCCTCCAAAGCATTCAGGGGCTTTAAAGATCAGACCCCACAACTGTGCTTAAATTAAGCATTTTGCACAATTTCCACAGATACAGCCCTTGCAGGATGCAATTCGGAACAAGTGCATATTCCTCTACACAGCCGGGATGTAATTCATGCATTTTCAGTAAATCCTGCACCTCCTTGTTATTATGAAATGTGACATTTAAAACAGCCTGGCAATGCGAAAACTTCCCCTCTCTTCTGAGTAGCTGAGTGGAAGGACATGTTGGCCTGGGTTATTACTGAAGCTTTCAGCATTAATTTACATCATTTTCAAGTGCTTTTGGGACACTTTTCTCACCATATAATTTCCTTCTTTTCCTTCTTGACTTCAGACTCTCTCTCCTGGTCACAGAGACTGACTTGAAACCACTTAGCACGTGCTTGGTGCAAGGGACAAGATGTCCCTAAGCCAGCTTTCCTGCCATTAAAAGCATTTGTCACCCTTTTTCTATCTAACTTCATGCACTGCTTTTTGAGATAAGCAATTTTTTCCCCTCAAAGAAGAATTTGCCTAAAATCCATTGGAAAAAAATGAAAAAGTAGTCCAAGCTTCTCATATAGATTGAAGTGGTTACTTCAGAAGGCACATACAAATTTATTCTTGAAATATGTTGGCTCACAACAGTGCACCACTTTTGATTTTTTTAAAACATGTTTTATGTGGTAGACTCATATCCAATATGGACTCTCAGCTGTTGTTGGTTAAAGGATGGTGATAAGGCTAAAATACATTCCTACTTCTAATATGATTGGCAAATATATGTTTTATAGTAGAGAGAACTTATTTAAGCTACATGAAATATCTACTTCAGCTGATGGTGCTGTTCTCAAATCTCCTGTTAGAAGGAGTGGTTTTCTAATTCCTAGTTGGTGTATACGAATGCAGGTCCATTGATTTCAGGAGGGTTGGAGTTGCCAGTGCTAGCTGAGAATCTGACCCATCCAGGTGTGCCATTAACATTTGGAAAGAAGCAAACCCACTCACAAGGCTCTTTAGAATATCTTGACAGAACAGTCAGAAGTTTTATTTGAGTCTCTAGGACAGATAGTCAAAATAACAACCACTTCCATGTTTTGGAATGAAATAGACATTATACTAAGATTTCCTGAACAACAGTTTCCAACTGTTTGGTTGACAGCTGAATATGAGCCAACAGTGTGCCCAGGTGGTCAAGAAAACCAACAGCACCCTGGTTTGTATCAGGAATAGTGTGGCCAGCAGGACTAGGGAAGTGATTGTCACCCTGTACTCAGCACTGGTGAGGCCCCACCTCAAATACTGTGTTCAGTTTTGGGCCCCTCACTCCAAGAAAGACATTGAGGTGCTGGAGCGTGTCCAGAGAAGGGCAATGAAGCTGGTGAGGGGTCTAGTGAACAAGTCTTACGAGGAGGAGCGGCTGAGGGAACTGGGGCTGTTTAGCCCGGAGAAAAGGAGGCTGAGGGGAGACCTTCTCGCTCTCTACAACTACCTGAGAGGTAGCGGGAAAGAGGTGGGGGCCGGTCCCTTCTCCCAAGTAACAAGCAAAAGGACGAGACGAAATGGTCTCAAGTTGTGCCAGGGGAGGTTTAGATTGGATATTAGGAAAAAATTATTCACTGAAAAGGTAGTAAAGTGTTGGAACAAGCTGCCCAGGGAAGTGGT